>VDFB02301695.1:0-18961 GCA_007258455.2 Sequoia sempervirens | reverse complement strand
AAAGGCTTCATGATGATGACTGGGGGAGTAGTTTTGGGACATTTTGTGTTCAATACGGCAAGCCAAGTAGAACCCAACTAAATCACCCAAATTAGCATATGAGTGCCCTTCAACTTAAGAATCAATGTTTCCAGTATCAGCCTCATTCAAGCTCCCTACATGTGCTCTCCAGTGCATGCTCTAACATTTATATCTTTTGTTGTGATTTATGTACATTTCTAGGTCATCTTATTCAAGTTTCATGCATCACTAGGGTTTGAACATTAGATCTTGAATTTTCATTAGTCTTTCCAAGCCCTAGTTTGGTTGTGAACCCCTCTTGTAGTCATAAATCATACCCTAGGATCCCTATTGCAAGATCTCTCTCTCTCCTATTCCTATCATTGGATTGAGATCTCTAGGGTTTCCTTGAATGTGGAGTATAGAAAGTTTGTTGTCCTAGGTAAACCCTAGTGACGACAATGTTCTATCATACACTCCCAATAACCATCTCTCATTGCAATACAATACTCAATGTAATAATGGCTAACAAGAACATGCTGCATTCTCAAATGAAATCCACATCAAAAAAGATACGCAAATATAAAACATCTCAAAAGAGAAATACATAATCAATGCTCCAATCTCAAATAATTGAAAAATAGATTCAACCCCACATTAGTATAATGAAAAATAAAGATAATTAGATATAACATGTGGATTCCCAAGACTCAAACACTAGAATCAATGCTAGATTTGATTTTCCAAATAAATCCACATAGGAGTAGCCATAGATCAATGAGAATCCTCCAAGCAACCATGCAAATTTGTAACTATATTCATTAGAATGTGTCAACTTTTGTTACAATAGAAGCATTTGTAATTATTCTTTCCGATTGAAGCATTTCATTTTTATTTTGGCAAATAAAGAAGATTTTAAAAGTTAAGTGAGTTTTAGAGACTTTTCTCTCTGGCATCAATTAAATAAGATATCACATTCTCTAAGCTTGACTTGGATTCAATTTGTTTTAAAGTAAACACACATTGTCAAACTTCAGCTGGGCATAATTATTTAACAAAACAGTCTTGCCACCACCACCACTGTGTAATGCCATTCTAGTATGTTGATTTGGGTTAGTGAGAACATACAACGTACTAATATGTTGAACAATACTATTATCCTTATTCATTTTCAAACCAAAAAGTATTTGCTTCTTTCCCATTTTAGCACTTGAAGCCTGTGAACTAAACAAGGAATTAAGACTTTCCCATATTTGGTTTCAAATCAATATGATGTAAATATGTATCAGATAATCCAAGTCCAATCACTGCTGTAGCTTTATGATCTTTTGCTGTCCATTTTGATTGTTCATCTACATCTTGTGGTTTTTTAATACTTCCATTAACAATCCCCAAGAAATCTTTCTCTATTAAAATCAATTGCACTTTGGCTTGCCATGTATGAAAATCGTGACTTTCAAACTTTGAAATAAAATATGATTTCTCCATTTTAAATAAGATCAATCTCTACTCATTTATTGTGAGGAAGTTAAATTTTTTATATTCTTTTAAAAAACTTTAAAAATAGTTACAAATAGTGATTTAAAAATCTATATTGAGAGTAGAAAATGAGTTAAAGTGTTGATGAGGTTGAAAGTAAAATATATTAAATTTATAAAATTTGAATATATTCAATTTATTCTCTCAAAATTTCAATTATTATATGGTAACAAACCAATCAAACTTATTATCCCATCTTATTATCAGGTTTCAATTTCGTTATTACAATTGAGGTGAGCTTTAGTCATTTTTTGTTACAATATATTCAATATTAACTTAGGTGAATACTTCTTGTCCAAGTATATTATATGTATATATATTACTGAAGAATATCTAAATTTCATCTATATATATTTTACAACTATGGGGATTTGAAAGAGTTTTTTGACCTAAAATACAAGAGCACTTTTATATTTTCCATTATGAATTTAATAAGCTATTCTAATTTATAGTACATTTGTAATGACATAAAATCTCAACAAGGATTACATTCTGTAGAATAGGGTTTACAGGTATTTGAAAGAATTTTTTGAGCTAGAATAAAAGATTACTTTCACATTTTCCATTACGAATTTAATAAGCTATTCCAATTACAAGAAAATTACAAGAATCTCCTACATGTATATATTTTATAATTATGGGTATTTGAAAGATTTTATTGAGCTCAAATAAAAAAGTACTTTTATATTTTCCGTTATGAATTTAATAAGTTATTTCAGTTTATAGTATAGCTATAATGAAAAAAATATCAACAAGGATTTTATTCTATAGAATAGGGTACAATAAGGGAAAAGGGATGAATCAATAGTATCGACAATCAAACACATAAAACTCAAACCTTAGGACCCTAATCTCAACATTGAAGTACAAATGAACATAGAAATAGTAAATGAGAAAACAATATTACCATAAATCCCTATACCATGATTGAATCACCTTCATTGCTCTTCTCGATTTTGCTTTACATTGAAGATAATAGTTGTGGTTGTCCCTAGCTATCTAGTTTTGAAATTAAAGTGATAGGTCTCTTTTATAGAAAACCAAATTTGAATGAAGGGTCAAGATCAAATGATAAAGATAATTGGATGAGATTCCTTGAGAAGCAATCAAATAGGGCTAGGGAAAAAGTAGGGTTTAGTTAAGGATATAAATTAATTGAAATGTGAAGCGATAAGAATGGAACAGATAAAATGTGTTGTTAGAGTAAATTAAATAATTTTAAAATTATTTAATTGAGGAAAAGTGAATAATTAAATATTTAAAAAAATTATTTATTTATAGAAAGGGAAAAGGTTGACTCTTAATTAAAATAAAAATTTAATTAAAAGTGGAGCTAAAGAAAAAATATTAAATAATGAAAATAAATCTTTAATTATAGTAGAAAAGTGAAAATGAATAATTAAATAAATATGAATTTATTTAATTATAGAGAGAAAGGAATATTAGTGATGCAATTAAATAGATATTAATTTATTTAATTAATCAAATGAAAAATAAAAGGAGAAATATATTAGTTAAATAATTAAAATTATTTAATTAATAAAAGAATATGACTTGAGACAATAATTAAGTAACTAAAAAGTATTCAATTATGCAGGAGAAGAAGTGGAAAATGGAAAATGATGTTGGCAAGCCTAAGACATTTTTTAAAGAAATTTAGTCCACGACATGCTTCAGTAGAGAGGGGATAGACCCATGCCCCTTCAGATTTTTTTCAGAAAATTTTAAAAACTTTGCAAAAACTAGAAATGATATTCGAACAAGCAAATTGGATAGGGATGAATGCAAGTATTGACAAAAATAAATGTTAGTAGGAGGAAAATGTTATCATGGAGTTAGACGATTGAAGAGGGATTGCTATTTTTCTTGAGAGATGCTAGGTTTGCATGTTTATTATTATTTAGTATTAAAAATATGGAAAGTTGAAAAAAATCACCATGGTATAACATAGACCAAGGTGTGCAATGTTATCCCTTTTCAAAAAAAATACACTTAACAGATAAGGAATGCCATAACTCATACTAGGAGCAAAGTTGCCCCAGTTTCTTTGTTAAGAAAAACCACAAAGAAAATCAAAGAAAAAGTAGGTCATGAGACACCATCGCTCCTTTAAATCCTTTTTGTGACATCCTCAAGGTGGCTAGTAATATGACCAAATGATTAATCAAGAAAAATATAAGACAAAATGAACCAACAAAAGCAACAACCATTTATATTTTCTTTGCCAATCATTGTGTGTTGATATGATTGAGAGGATTGATTGTTTGGTTGATTGACTGACTATTTGAGTGATTGTTTTACTGATAACGCCTGGCTTTGTAAAACGGAGCATGTTCTATAAGACGTTGAATCTTGTTTTGAACATGCAGCCACCCGTATAAGGCAAATAATAAGGTTGATGAATGATAATGTCTACTTTTAGGAAGGAAACATCTTGTATACAATAAAGGATAAGGTTGAGTTTGATTTCAAGAAACGAGCAAAGTCGTATAAGAAATTGAGTATGGTTTTGATAATGCAACCTCCTATATAAGACCATTGATTGACTAGTAATTGCTGATTTGATGTTTGACTAATTAGGCAATTAACTTGTTTGGCTTGAACGTGAGTTGGATAGTTTATCTGATTGCTTCATGATTTGTCTAAGACTAAGATGAATGTTTGTGTCTAATTGATTTATGTTATGGATAGTGACTAACTTGACAAAATGGCTTTTCCTACATAACGTGTGTAGAGACATCATAGTTCGACATTGACTTTCAAGTAAAAGATACTTTACTATGAATGATGATTGACTTTATTTGACACAACCTAAGGACTGGGCTAGTGCCTCAAGGGCTCATCGATGACGGCCTTGCCTATGCGAAGTCACTGAGGCAACATAGTTCTATTGTCATTGACTTAACATGACTTGACAATTTTTTTCGGATTTTAAAGGTTATTTGGATGTTTTTGAATTGTTGGGAATATTTCAATATATTTTTTATTTTTGAGGATATTTTGATTTTCTTGGGTTTGTGACATGTTTTGTTTTTTTTGGATATTTCTGATTATTTAGATTTTTGACATAGTGATCTCCAATACCAAGTCTAGGATCAATTAAAGACATGAGTTAAGTACTTGCTCCCGGTCAAGTATAAGACCAACTTATTAGGAATGGAATTAGATAAGCCTTATCGTGGATGGGTATGGAAGGTGAAAGATGTGAAATGTCAACTATTCCAAGTGATGGGAATGACAACAAAGAATTATTATAAATGGTGAGAAAAACTGTGCAGGTGAATTTATTTTGAGTGAGGATAGAAAATGAAATAGAATGATAGTAGATGATAAGATAGAGGCTGACTACACATGGTGCCTAATTGCCAGGTTTTCACCATGGTACTTATCCAAAGCACCAAAAAATTAGTTTTCACTATTGGAAGAATTATTTATTTACTATTTTGTTTATTTTTTGTCATCACACAAGATGCCTATTTGCTAGGTTTTCATCAATGTGACAATTTTTTTGGATTTTTGATTTTTTTAATATTTTTGAGTTTTTGACAAAGGCTCTCTGAAGCTAGGTTTGGAATTTGCACAAGTGTAGGCTATTGATAGGCTTTGACAATGATTCACCTTCAGGAGTCAAAATATGATATGCACCAGACCCGTATACTATTATTATGATGCACAGACCCAACCAATTAGGCTTAAATTTCCTAGGCTTCTCTCTTTTTTCTTGATTCTTAAGATTTTCCATTAAGAAGAAGTCACTGATGTCAAGTGTCAGATGAAAACCTTCTTATTATAACTGCGACGAAGAAGATTTTGATAAGAATGTAGGTGAACCAATGCATTTTCTCTTTTCTCATCAAACAATTCTAACTCATTCAATCTAGATATGCAATATTCCTTGTCATCAATAAGCCCTTACATGGATACCCTTAGGGAAGGAAAGTCAACCACTTCAATTTTTGGAACCTGTTGAAAGATGATGTCATCAATGTATTGCATAAAAGTGTCAATCATTCCTTTGTAAGGAGTGAGATTCTCGTCCTTCATGTCATAGTCATCACTAACCTACCAGACAACCAACTATGAGTCACCATAGCACTTGAAGAATTTTGATCTTCCATTTGATGGCCATGCAAAGTCCCGTAAGTAGTGCCTCATAATCTGCTATGTTGTTTGTACAAAATTAAGTGATTCTAAATGACTTTGGTATAGTATCCCCTTGGGGTGTGTCAAACAATATCCTTGCTCTTGAACCATGACTTGTGTGAGATCCCTCAAAATATAACTTCCATGTGACTGAAGTGTCTAGTGTGAATATAGACTCATTGGGGAATTCTAATACCAATGGATGGTCTACTTTAGTGGGTACATCTATGAGTTGGTCGGCTATAACACATCCTTTTATTTCTTTCCACTCAACATACTATGTCGTATTCTCTTAGTATCATTACCCATTTGGATGACCCTCCTGTCAAAGTTGCTTTACTGAGGAGATATTTCAAGGCCTGCCAATCTTGGCTAGAAGCTTCGTTTGATGGTTTAACATGTAATTCTTGAGTTTTTGAGTGGTGAAAACCACTGCAAGGCAGGCACGTTCAATGGGACTGTAGTTGAGCTCAATGGGATTTTAATCTACCTTGGAGTGTTTGTAATTGGCTTATATTGGTTGGTAGTGGTATGCCTATGATACCCTTTACTTTGGCTTGGTCGGCATCAATACCTCTTCTAGAGACATTGTACCATAGGATTTTTCCCGATGTTACTCCAAACACACATTTCTTTGGATTCACTCATACTTTGTATTCTTTTAATCTCATCAAATTTTTCTCTAACACTCACAAATGATCACCCCTTGACAATGACTTGGCTAAGAGGTCATCCACATAATATTTCATAAGGGTATGCATGAGATCATGAAAGATGGTGGTCATGGCTCACATATATGTAGCTCCAACATTTTTCAGTCCGAATGGCATGACTTTCCATCAATATGCTCCCTAATGACATGTGAAATTTGTCTTATGCTAGTCCTTAGGATCTATCCTAATTTGATTGTATCCTGGGAAACCATCCATGAGGGGTAGCATCTCCTACCCTATTGTTAAGTCCATTATGGTGTCAATGTTCGGTAAAGGGGAATCGTCTTTTGGGCACACCTTGTTTAGATCTCTAAAATCAGTACATATGCGGATTCCTCCCATTGTCTTTGTCACTGGCATCAAATTGGAAATCCACTCTACATAGTCCATAAGTCAAATGAAGCCAACATGAAGTAACTTCTTTAACTTTTCCTTTCCCAGTACAAGGCGATTTGAGGATGCATTTTCAATAGCTTTTGTTCGATTGGTTTAGCATCAATAAATAATGACAAGTGATGTAATACCAATTCAAGATCCAAACCTAGCATGTCTACATAAGAGCAAGTGAATTTGATATGTTTTTGTATGAAGAAGGCGTGAAACTTTGGTTACTTTTTTTCATGAAAGATACTACAAAGTGGATAATTTTGAAATTTTTATCAGTCCTCATGTTGACTTCGATAGACTTCTCTACTAGCATTGGTGATTTCTCTTGACTTATGGGAAGTAAGTTCAACCCTCCATCCTTGGGTGCCTCGGGGAGGTTTTAACCCTTAGATCTGTGTCCTTTCTTTTTACTTTTTTTAGGACTAGAGACGCCTTCCAATTTTTTCCTAAAGACCTTTCATTTTTTATTTTATTATTTTTACTTTTGTGACTATAAGGTGGGATATATACCCAGAAGTATGTTGTGTTGTTAAGATCTATAGTAAAGCCAACTTTAGGATCCCATAGGGTATGTTGTCATGTAGTCCCATAAACTCGGCTATTGCTTCATCATTTTCAAAAGTGTCTAAGGTGGGTTATTCTTGCTGGTCCCACCCTATTGATTGCAGGTATACAAGAGAAATGCCATCATCAATGTTGTTGAGATTTAGTGAAGAGGAGGATAAGGTGAAAGTGGAAGTATTATCAGTATTACAAAAGGAATCGATCCATGCTTGGACTTCAGTTGGGTGATTCGATAAGTCAATTTTGTGAAACGTATTAGCTAGATTGTAGTCATTGGATGTGCCTGTAAGAGTGCCACTCCAATTCATTGGAGTCAATATCAGCATGGTAATCCTTAGATGCCTCAATATCTTTTGAAGCACTAACCTCCCCAATTGAAAGCACCTTGGTACTAGGAGAATTCACTTTTAATGGTTCATACCCTAGCCTTATGTTGTTTGGCCACTTGGGAGGTATCAAATGTTTTGTCTTTCCACTCTTGTGTAAACTGAGTTCATTGTTTCCATCATAACCTTTATGTTTCACGATCTCAAAGCCCTTACCATAATGCTCGATTGGGATCTATTTAGGTTCAACATATTCTTTTTCCTTGTATAAATAGGAGGTGATGTCCTCTTCATTAATAGCCTCTTTACTCAACTCTCTCCATTTTGTGAAGGTTGTGGTGGGAGATGCTCGAATAATGACCTTGGGTTCCTTTTGATATCAAACACCTTACCATAGGATTTTAGAGATGCAAGTAGTTTGTTGATGCAATAGGATGTCTTCATATGATATTCTCCACACCCTTTGTATTGGACCTAGATCTTGGGATCAGGCGATGGAATGGTGAAATTTTATGCATTGGTTAAAGTGGAGGGATCGATATAATGGGATGAAGTGGATGATGGACTTTCTCGATTGATTGGCACTCTTGTTCGGGTATCCCTCTTAGGTTGCTACAATATTGATAATTATTAGGATCACCAATAATTGTGATCTTAGTTTCATTGTGAGGAAATTTGAGGCATAGGGAAGATCCAAGTCCAATACTTAGAATGTGGTATCCAATATAGCGGCCCCAACTCTTATAGGTAGTGATATGGAACCTTTGGAAGAGCATTATGCATCATCATAAGCCTTTATGATATTAATATTTGATGAGCCCATGCAAGCTTCAGATAAACCTAATGTCGTAACGATTTTTAAAGTGAAAATATGCAATCCTGCTCCACAATCTACCAGGACTCATCTAGTTTTATTTTTATTGATATTTTCTCCTAGGTGTAAAGGATTGTTATGGTTGCAATCTTGTGAGAAAAAATCTTGAAATGGTGATGTGGTTGTATTGGCTAAGTACCCCACCATTTCTTAGAATTGATTGACATCAAGGTCTCTGTGCATAGAAATGTCTTGTAAGGTTTTATCTAGGATTGATTTATTCTCAAGAGATATGCGAATTAACTCAAGGATAGATATATGGGTAGGTGTCTTCCCCAAATGGTCTTAAAGATAATATTGGGCCCTTGGTTTCAGTTTAGGAGCACCTTGCAAGCACACCTTGGTTCGTAATATTGTGAAGTCCTACACATTCTAGGGGTTTCTTGATTGTTATGGTATTGACATTTTCATCCAAGGTTTGGATATTGTTTATGATATATTTGTTGTAAACACGGGTATAAATGGTTTGGTCATTAATCTTTATACCCAAACTAGAGGCTTTCCCCATCCCATGGTCATGCAAAGTATCTTTAAAGATGGTATGATCACTATTTGAAGTTTCTTGATGGTTGTCTACCTCTATGACACCATTTTTGATAAGGTATTGGATTATGTTTTCAAGTTGTTGACATGACAAAATCTTATGTCCTTTGATGCAGTGATAGTCACAAAAGCATTGTCATCCCACCAAAATGGTTTGAAAGGCCCTGGATCATAATGTTTCACCTTTGGAAGTCATATGACATTAGAATGTAAAAGTTGTCTCAAGATGGATTCAACAGGTTCCCCTAAGGGAGTGTATTTGCATCTTCATTGAATTTTTATCTTAGGTCCACATTCTTGGTTATATAAATTGTATTTTTTGTTTTCTTAGGAACATGTGGTGGGTTATTTGATGCATTAGGTCCTTTGAGAGTAAGTGTAGGACCATTTTTGTGTGTTTCCTTTTTGTCTACAACTCCATCATTTGTGAAATTCTTAATGCAAATGCGGTGCAACAACGGACTTACAATTGGTATTTCAATTCTATGACCAAGTTTTCCACCAACATGACAACTTTTTGTTTCTTTTTATCTCACAAGGACACCTACTAGCCATGCTTCTCCATCTTTGGAAGAATGATATGAAATTTTCACCTTTGTCTTGTTTGGTTTGACATAATGTGGCTATGGAAATATCATTTTCAATGTTGTAGGTGAAATGTGTCACAAATTTGTTGGCTAACTCATCCCATGTTCATATCCCTATTGGTAAATGGGAAAACCATTCAACTGCTTGTCCCGCGATTGTTCTTGGGAACAATCTCATTGGGTATGTATGTTCAAATTTGATATCTATGCAAGCGGTGTCAAACTCCCTCGCGTGTTCAATTGGACATCCCTTTCCTCTATATTAAGTGAAATTCATAATAACATAGTTGTGAGGAAAGGTACGATGCATATAAATGCTCATGTCAAAATGATATGGACATATCTCTTGTGTGGACTAGGTTTTCTTCATTGATATTTGCATATTGTCAACTTGTCTTTGTAGTGCTAGCATTTGATTTGTGAAGACATCAACTTGAGTGAATGATGTGTCCATTGCACTAGCAACCGCATTATGATATGGGTGACCTATGCTTGAGTTAACATTTTGCAATCCAATATTTGGGGTGAATGAATTGAGGTTGGTCCCAAATGCATGTGATGGGTTTTGGTTTTGAATGTTATGAGTGAAAGATGGTATTTGATTTTTGATATTGGGGGTGAAAGTTGGAATTTGATTGACATGTGGTAGATTCATATTGGATTGAGTTTGAGTTTGCAATGGGTTTGAACTAGTTTGACCATGCAAATTTTGTTTGCCATATTATTGAAAAGGCTTCATGATGATGACTGGGGGAGTAGTTTTGGGACATTTTGTGTCCAATACGGGAATCCAAGTAGAACCCAACTAAATCACCCAAACTAGCATATGAGTGCCATTCAACTTAAGAATCAATGTTTCTAGCATTTCCAATTGTCATTCAAGCCCCTACAGGTTTCTAGGTGCATTCCTATGATTTTACAGCTTTTTCTTATGATTTATGTACATTTCTAAATCATTCATTCAAGTTTCATGCATCACTAGGTTTGAACATTAGATCTTGAATTTCATTAGTCTTTCCAAGCCCTAGCTTGGTTGTGACCCCCTCTTGTAGTCATAAATCAGACCCTAGTATACCCTATTGCAAGATCTCTATCTCTCTCTCCTATTCCTATCATTGGATTGAGATCTCTAGGGTTTCCTTGAATGTGGAGTATAGGAAGTTTGTTGTCCTAGGTAAACCCTAGTGACGACAATTTTCTATCATACACTCCCAATAACAATCTCTCAATGCAATACACACTAATGTAATAATGGTGACCAAGAATATGCCCTACCAAATGAAATCCACATCAGAAAAGATACGCAAATATACAACATCTCAAAAGAGAAATACATAATCAATGCTCCAATCTCAAATAATTGAAAAATAGATTCAACCCCACATTAGAATAATGAAAAATAAAGATAATTATATATAACATGTGGATTCCCAAGACTCAAACACTAGAATCAATGCTAGATTTGATTTTCCAAATAAATCCACATAGGAGTAGCCATAGATCAATGAGAATCCTCCAAGAAACCATGCAAATTTGTAACTATATTCATTAGAATGTGTCCCCTTTTGTTACAATAGAAGCATTTGTAATTATTCTTTCCGATTGAAGCATTATAGTATAATAGGAAGTCATGAAGAAAATTCAATCTTAATAAAACCAGGATTTAAAATTAGACATGTTTACCTAAAAAGTTATTAATCAGATAAGGAGATTTTAACCCTATCTTACCATTTCTACCCCACCATGAGCTGTCACTTCTTTGTATGGAAGATGGAGAACCAAATCCTTGCCTCCTACTATCAGGATACTGCACATTGAAAACTTCAGTACCTTAAATGAGATTCAACTTGCCAGGTTCAGTTAAATTTGCTTCGATACAAGTTAACCACACAAATGTGTTAAAGATTAAGAACGAAACAATTTAACGACATCCTAACTATCAAAAGGCTGCATATAACAGATACGAAAATAGTGATAACAAGCATAATTGAACATATTAATTACTAGCAATTGAAAAATAAAAAACATATATCGATGTTTGCTAACAAAAACTATTATTAGCAAGGTGAACAACAACACCCACACCAAGATCAGCATAACATTTTTGTTTTACAATTTTATTGATTTTTTTAGGTAATTTATTGATCACTTCTTAATTAATGTTTGATTCGGGAGAATGCAATTATTGTGAGGAAGTTAAAGCTTTGAAATTCTTTTAAAATACTTTAAAAATAGTTAAAAATAGTGATTTAAAAATCTATAGTGAGGTTAGAACATGAGTTAAAGTGTTGATGAGGTTGAAAGTAAAATATATTAAATTTATAAAATTTGAATATATTCAATTTATTCTCTCAAAATTTCAATTATTATATGGTAACAAACCAATCAAACTTATTATCCCAATCTTATTATCAGGTTTCAATTTCGTTATTACAATTGAGGTGAGCTTTAGTCATTTTTTATTACAATATATTCAATATTAACTTAGGTGAATACTTCTTGTCCAAGTATATTATATGTATATATATTACTAAATAATATCAAATAAATTTTGAACAACAAGGAACTGACTTATGAGAATATCTAAATTTCATCTATATATATTCAGGTGAATTTATTATGAGCAAGGATGGAAAATGAGATAGAATGATAGTAGATGATAAGATAGAGGGTGACTACACATGGCACCTAATTGCAGGGTTTTCACCATGGTACTTATCCAAAGCACCACCAAATTGGTTTCCACTATTGGATGAATTATTTATTTACTATTTTGTTGACTTTTTGTCATCACACAAGATGCCTATTTGCTAGGTTTTCATAAAGGTGACAATTTTTTTGGATTTTTGATTTTTTTTATATTTTTGAGTTTTTGACAAAGGCTATCTGAACCTAGGTGTGGAATTTGCACAAGTGCAGGCTATTGATAGGCTTTGACAATGGTTAACCTTCAGGAGTCGAAATATGATATGCACCAGACCCCTATACTATTATTATGATGTACGGACCCAACCAATTAGGCTCAAATTTACAAGGCTTCTCTCTTTTTGCTTGATTCTTAGGATTTTCCATTAAAACCAAGTCCTCGATGTCAAGTGTCAGACCAAAACCTTCTTATTATAACTGCGATGAAGAAAATTTTGATAAGAATGTAGGTGAACCAATGCATTTTCTCTTTTCTCATCAAACAATTCTAACTCATTCAATCTGGATATGCGATATTCCTTGTCATCAATAAGCCCTTTCATGGATACCCTTAGGGAAGGAAAGTCAACCACTTGGATTTTGGGAACCCGTCGAAAGATGATGTCATCAATGTATTGCATAAAAGTGTCAATCATTCATTTGTAAGGAGTGAGATTCTTGTCCTTCATGTCATAGTCATCGCTGACCTACCAGACAACCAACTAGGGTCGTCCTTGCTCGTCCCACTCTATTGATTGCAGGTATACAAGAGAAATGCCATCATTAATGTTGTTGAGATTTAGTGAAGAGGAGGATAAGGTGAAAGTGGAAGTATTACCGGTATCACAAAAGGAATCGATCCAAGCCTAGAATTCAGTTGTGTGATTGGATAAGTCAATTTTGTGAAAGGTATTAGCTAGATTGTAGTCATTGGATGTGCCTGTAAGAGTCCCACTCCCATTCATTGGAGTCAATCTTAGCATTGTAATCCTTAGATGCCTCGATATCTTTTGAAGCACTAACCTCCCCACTTGAAAGCACCTTGGTACTAGGAGCATTCACTTTTAATGGTTCATACCCTAGCCTTATGTTCTTTGGCCGCTTGGGAGGTATCAAATGTATTGTCGTTCCACTCTTGTGTAAACCGAGTTCATTGTTTCCATCATAACCTTTATGTTTCAGGATCTCAAAGCCCTTACCATAATGCTCGATTGGGATCTATTCAGGTTACACATATTCTTCTTCCTTGTATAACTAGGAGGTGATGTCCTCTTCATTAATAGCCTCTTTACTCAACTCTCCCCATTTTGTCAAGGTTGTGGTGGGAGATGCTCGAATAATGACCTTGGGTTCCTTTTGATATCAAACACCTTACCATAGGATTTTAGAGATGCAAGTAGTTTGTTGATGCAATAGGATGTCTTCATATGATATTCCCCACACCCTTTGTCTTGGACCTAGATCTTGGGATCAGGCGATGGAATGGTGAAATTTGATGCATTGGTTAAAGTGGAGGGATCGACATAATGGGATGAAGTTGATTATGTACTTTCTTGTTTGATTGGAACTTTTGTTCGGGTATACCTCTTAGGTTGCTACAATATTGAAAAGGATTAGGATCACCAACTATTGCGATCTCAGTTTCATTGTGAGGAAATTTGAGGCATAGGGAGATCCAAGTCCAATACTTAGAATGTGGTATCCAATATATTGGCCACAACTCTTATAGGTAGTGATATAGAACCCTTAGAAGAGCCTTCTACATCATCATAAGCCTTTTTGATATTAATCTTTGATGAGCCCATGCAAGCTTCAGATAAACCTAATGTCATAACCATTTTTAGAGTGAAAATATTCAATCCCACTCCACAATCTACCAGGACTCATCTAGTTTTATTTTTATTGATATCGACTCCTAGGTGTAAAGGATTGTTATGGTTGGAATCTTGTGAGAAAAAATCTCGATCAGAAAAGGTGACATGGTGGGTATTGGCTAAGTATCCCACCATTGCTTAGAATTGATTGACATCAAGGTCTCTGGGCATAGAATTGTCTTGCAAGGCTTTATCTAGGATTGATTTATTCTAAAGAGAGATGCAAATTAACTCAAGGATAGATATATTGGTAGGTGACTTCCCCAAACGGTCTTAAAGATAATAGTGGGCCCTTGGTTTCAATTTCGGAGCACCTTGCAAGCACACCTTGGTTCATAATATTGTGAAGTCCTACACATTCTAGGGGTTTCTTGATTGTGATGGTATTCACATTTTCATCCAAGGTTTGGATATTGTTTATGATATATTTGTGGTAAACATGGGTATAAATGGTTTGGTCATTAGTCTTTATACCCAAACTAGAGGCATTCCCCATCCCACCATCATGCAAAGTATCTTTAAAGATGGTATGATCACTATTTGAAGTTTCTTCATGGTTCTCTACCTCTATGACACCATTTTTGATAAGGTATTGGATTATGTTTTCGAGTTGTCGACATGACGAAGTCCTATGTCCTTTGATGCGGTGATAGTCACAAAAGCATTGTCATCCCACCAAGATGGTTTGAAAGGCCTTGGATCCTAATGTTTTCACCTTTGGAATTCATATGACATTAGAATGTAAAAGTTGTCCCAAGATGGATTCGACAGGTTCCCCTATGGGATTGTATTTGCGTCTTCATTGAATGTTTATCTTAGGTCCACATTCTTGGTTATCTATTGTGTTTTTTGTTTTCTTAGGAACATGTGGTGGGTTATTTGATGTATTAGGTCCTTTGAGAGTAAGTGTAGGACCATTTTTGTGTGTTTCCTTTCTATGTACAACTCTATCATTTGTGAAATTCTTAATGCAAATGCGGTGCAACAATGGACTTGCAATTGGTATTTCAATTCTATGACCAAGTTTTCCATCAACATAAAAACTTTTTGTTTCTCCGGTATCTCACAAGGACACCTACTAGCCAAGCTTCTCCATCTTTGGAAGAATGATATGAAAGTTTCACCTTCATCTTGTTTGGTTTGACATAATGTGGCTATGGAAATATCATTTTCAATGTTGTAGGCGAAATGTGTCACAAATTTGTTGGCTAACTCATCCCATGTTCATATCCCTTTTGGTAAATGGGAAAACCATTTGAGTGCTTGTCTTGCGAGAGTTCTTGAGAACAATCTCATTGGGTATGTATGTTCAAATGCAATATCTATGAAAGCGGTGTGAAACTCCCTCGTGTGTTCAATTGGACTTCCCTTTCCTCTATATTTAGTGAAATTCATAATAACATAGTTGTGAGGAAAGGCACGATCCATATATATGCTCATGTCAAAATGATATGGACATATCTCTTGTGTGGACTAGGTTTTCTTCATTGATATTTTCATATTGTCAACTTGTCTTTGTAGTGCTAGCATTTGATTTGTTAAGACATCAGCTTGAGTGAATGATGTGTCCATTGCACTAGAAACTGCATGATGATATGGGTGACCTATGCTTGAGTTAACATTTTGCAATCCAATATTTGGGGTGAATGAATTGAGGTTGGTCCCAAATGCATGTGATGGGTTTCGGTTTTGAATGTTATGAGTGAAAGATGGTATTTGATTTTTGATAGTGGGGCTGAAAGTTGGAATTTGATTGACATGTAGCATATTCATATTGGATTGAGTTTGAGTTTGCAATGGGTTTGAACTAGTTTGAGGATGCAAATTTTGTTTGCCATATTATTGAAAAGGCTTCATAATGATGACTAAGGCAGTAGTTTTGGAATATTTTGTGTCTAATATGGGAATCCAAGTAGAATCCAACCAAATCACCCAAACTAGCATATGAGTGCCATTCAACTTCAGAATAAATGTTTCTAGCATTTCCAATTCTCATTCAACCCCCTACAAGTTTCAAGGTGCATGCCTACGATTTCACAGCTTTTTGTTATGATTTATGTACATTTCTAGGTCATTAATTCAAGTTTCATGCATCACTAGGTTTGAACATTTTATCTTGAATTTCATTAGTCTTTCCAAGCCCTAGTTTGGTTGTGAACCCCTCTTGTAGTCATAAATCAGACCCTAGGATCCCTATTGCAAGATCTCTCTCTCTCCTATTCCTATCATTGGATTGAGATCTCTGGGGTTTCCTTGAATGTGGAGTATAGAAAGTTTGTTGTCCTAGGTAAACCCTAGTGACGACAATTTTCTATCATACACTCCCAATAACCATCTCTCATTGCAATACATACTAATGTAATAATGGCGACCAAGAATATGCGCTACCAAACGAAATCCACATCAGAAAAGATACACAAATATACAACATCTCAAAAGAGAAATACATAATCAATGCTCCAATCTCAAATAATTGAAAAATAGATTCAACCCCACATTATTATCATGAAAAATAAAGATAATTAGGTATAACATGTGGATTCCCAAGACTCAAACACTAGAATCAACACTAGATTTGATTTTCCAAATAAATCCACATAGGAGTAGCCATAGATCAATATGAATCCTCCAAGCAACCATGCAAATTTGTAACTGTATTCATTAGAATGTGTCCCCTTTTGTTACAATAGAAGCATTTGTAATTACTCTTTCCTATTCAAGCATTATTTTTATTTTTGACAAATAAAGAAGACTTTAAAAGTTGAGTGAGTTTTAGAGACTCTTTTCTCTTCATCAATTAAATACGACATCACATTCTCTAAGCTTGGACTTGGATTCAATTTGTTTAAAGCAAACACAATATTGTCAAAACTTGAAGGCATACTATTTAATAAAATAGTCTTGGCATCATCATCATCAATTGTACATTCTATTCTAGCATGTTGATTAAGAAGAGAACACAACGTACTAATATGTTGAACAATACTATTATCCTCATTCATTTTCAAGCCAAAATGTTTTTGCTTCATTCCCATTTTAGCACTTAAAGTCTTTGTACCAAATAAGGAATTAAGACTTTCCCATATTTGGTTTCAAATCAATATTATGTAAATATGCATCAGATAATCCAAGTCCAATCACTGCTGTAGCTTTATGATCTTTTGCTGTCCATTTTGATTGTTCATCTACATCTTGTGGTTTTCTAATAGTTCCATTAACAATCTCTGAGAGATCTTTCTATATTAAAACCAATTGCACTTTGGCTTGCCATGTATGAAAATCGTGACTTTCAAACATTGAAATAAAATATGATTTCTCCACTTTAAATAAAATCAATCTCATCATTTATAACTCCCTTTTTATAGAAAAAGAGAGAGATCATAAATATTCAGAATGAACTCTAATTTTTTTGCTTTAAAAAGACTCGTAAAATATCACCTCCTTACAGGCTGTCAGTTCACACATTCAAATAATGCTTACCAAAGACCGAAAACAGATTTTGATTTCTTCCTTGTTCACTCATATGCCCTTTGTGCAGCAACCTTTATTCATGCCTTCAAATAGCTCTATGCATCACAATGCCCAATCCGGAGAAGCTATTGTAAAGGCAAGAGAAGCAGCACTTCAAATGACTTTTGTGCTAAAAAACCAGTTCAAACACCACCTATACAGCAAGTCTCCATATGCTCTTTAATCATAGACTCACATGAATCATTAATGCTCTGATACCAATGTAGAGCAACAAAATTACAAAGAACAATATTAAAGAAATATATTGCAAATAATAACAAAGTTGATGAGAAATTTCATTATATTCATCTGGAAAAATACATCCGATACATTGAATTTTTTTAAAGCCATTGTTTCCCGTGAATAACCATTTCAAAATCCCATACATCAATAACTTCGCAGGAACTAACTATTAATTTATTTATTACAAAAAACTAACCTAATAACTAACTTATTTATTAAATGTAAACTTTAATTTCCTCACTGATCCTTCCTAATCATTAGCTTCTTTTATCCGCTATGTTCGATCTATCTGATGTTCCTTGAGAGCGGCTTTGAGCTCATTACCCATGCTATTCATAAAGGGAGATACAGTTGCATGCTGTGGTACAGTGCTGGAAGGAGGAACATGGTACAAAACACGCCTCATTTTCCTTGTCCCACCTGGTGAAGGCCCAGAGGCAGAGGAGGAAAAATTTACACACAGTAAAAATTAAAACATAAAATATTATTTTCTCAACACATAGAGCTGCTGCTCGTAATTTTCCACATTCACATTCCTCTGTATATAATCCTCTGTAAAAAAATAAAAATTACATATACCTATACATATAGGTAAAAATCACGTGAAGAATTTTCACGGATGAGAGGAAACGAATACAATTTTTCAAATTCACCTAACTAACTTTTCCCCCGTCAAAATACATTTAATACAATGTCCTTTTCATAATATTCAAACTTAAATATTAAATATTTCGCATCCCGATATTTCCTTTGGCGGTGGCGGCTTTCTCCATAGTTCCCCACGGTATCGCGATGGTTAAATTCTTGATTGCGATATTGCGGGCAACGGTTAGTTGACGGCCCGGTAAACTGCGGTAAACACTTGGTGGTTAGAATAAAACAAAACTTCTACGAAGTCTCCCGTGATATCGCGATGAATATTTTATTGATTGCGATATAGCGGGCATTGGCTGGCGGTACGGCAGGCGGTTGA
>VDFB02301694.1:0-235754 GCA_007258455.2 Sequoia sempervirens | reverse complement strand
TTGTTCTTTCTTTCCTCCACATTCACACACTCTTTTCTCCCAAGCACAATAATCTCGCCATGTTCTTTTGTTTCCTCTACCAATGGGGTCAAAATGAACTCTCTCCCATCCTTCTCAATTAGGTAAGTATTTTTCCTTCCATTATACAAGGTTGACTTGTCAAATTGCCAGGTCCTTCCTAACAATAGATAACAAGAATTCATGGGGATTATATCACAAATAATTTCATCTTTATACTGTCCAATCTGAAACTCAACTCTTGCTTGTTCACTCACCACCAAAGTTTGAAAATCATTGAACCATGACACCCTATATGGTCTCTCTCTAGGTACTTTTTGTAAGTGCAAATTTTCTACCATTTCACTAGACACAATATTATCCATACAACCTAAATCAACAATCACTTTGCATACCTCGTTTCTACACTTGCAGGCTGTCTTGAATAATGCTCTCCTTTGAAGCAACTCTTCCTCCCTTGTTGTCTTCAAAAATTGTTTCCTCATAATCAACATCTCTCCAATTTCAGGAGTAGCAACCAATCTATTGGAACTTGAACTACTTTCTGCCTCATCTTCATGAACAATTTGTGCTCTCCTATTTGGTTTTCTTGGAGTAGCACTTCCAAGAAGGATGTCCATATTGTTGACAATGATAAAACCTACTAGAAAAAATGTTGGAATTTGTTCCACCTCTAAACCTGCCCCTTTTACCTCTATATCCTCCTCTTGATTCAGGTGCTTGGTCTCTACTCTTATTAGCCTCTCCATGATCTTGTTTGGACTTCCTTATGCCTCTTCCTCTATTCATGTTACCTCTGCCCCTACCTTTCCTTGTCTTCTCTTGATTCTATCCTCTGCCCTTACTACCATTTGGAAACATTCTTCTACTATCTTAGGAAGATTCAAACTAATTTCATCTCTTATGTTTAGTCTTAAACCACTCAAATACCTAGCCACTCTTTCAACCTCATCTTCATTGTGACCAACCCTAATGCATAATCTATGAAATTCCTTAGTATATGACATTACATCCATCTCCCTTTGCTTCAAATCTTGCAATTTCATAAAATTTTGTATGGCATAATCTGTTGGTAAAAATTGAGCCTTTACTTTTGCTACCATCCTATCCCAAGAGCTTATTTTAGACTTACCTTTCTTGACCCTATCTTCTTGAACAAAATTCCACCATGTGAGGGTTGGACCCTTCAATTTTGTCTTTGCATATTTTACCTTCTTACTTTCTGATATGTCTTCAAACTCAAAAAAGTTATCTAAGGCATCAATCCAAGCCAAAACCTCTTCACTATCCATCTTACCTCTGTACATTGGCACTTCAACCTTCACTTTTGGAGTGTTGTCACCTCTTACCACCTTTAGCATCTTGATCATTCTCCTTTCATTAGGGTCTAATTCATCTTCATCATTTTGGACTCCAACTAGAGGGTTTCCTTCTTCCCCTTCATCTTCTTTATCACTCTGGTCTTCATTCACTATTCCTCTTCTCTACTTCTCTAGAGTTGCTATCCTTGCTAAGGTGGCTTCTTGAGACTATTTGTAGAGCCTTTCCTTCTAAAACAACTGCTCTTTCAATTCCTTTATCTCCTTTTCCATTGCATTGGCCTTTGGAGGCATCTTCACAATCTTGCCTCTTCAGCTTCCAATCACAAACTACAAATTTCTTCTTCAAGGAACTACTTCCTCACTTTGATACCACTTGATGTAAGCAAGGGAGGTCCTGCAACACTTCCAACACAAAATCAATCAACAAAAAACAATTGTCAGATCAACAATTACTCAAACCTACTCAATCTCTTCCAAAACCCACTCTATTCCTTGTAGCATTGGGAATCAATTCAATCAGGTAATTCTCCTCAATGACCTTCATCCAGACTAAACCCAAAACCTTTTCAAGGACCCATTTCATTGGTCCAAAACGTATCCACAAACCACTACTGGTTATTTTGTGACAACTTCTCCAATTCAACCTTTTCTCACCTTTTAGGGCTCAAATTAGCCCTCTTTTACAAAGGAAATTACCTCCAAATGTTTGCAAACTCTCTAAAACCTTGGGGAAGCAATTCCCACATGTCAAAAACCCAAGAATCCACAATTAATTCTCAAAATTTCCCTCAACCCAGTATCAAACTCATAAACCCTCTCTAATAGCCACAAAACTAGGGTTTTATTGAAAATCCCTTTACCGGACTTCACACAATCTTTCCAATACCTTAAACTAGTCTAAAAACCTCTTCTCAAGCTTTATCAAACCTGAAACAAGGCTTCCCTAACACAATTTGGACTTTAGCATATCAAAACCACAAGATTTCACTTGGAAAACATATTTTCCACCATTAGGGCTTCATGCCCAATCCACTATTCGACCTCCCCTGCACCAAAAAAACTTGAAACCATCTATTTACTATTGATACAGACCCATTCCACCAATCACAGTAGTCACAGGGGGTGGAATGGGTGTAATTCACATCTTAGATGACCTTCAAAACCCCAAAAATAGGGTTAACAAGCAAGCTTAGAAATTTTGAGATTAAATGCTTCAAACTCAATATTTTTTCCTCAAACTAGGTGCAAAACCAAGTTAACACATGCCTTCAAATATTGCCACAAGTTTCAAGACATAACACCACTGTACGGGATTGTACACTTTAGGGAAAATGAAGAAAGCTCAGAAAATCACTAAAAAATAGGGGTATACTTTATTTATTATGCTTTCAATCTTCAAAATCAACCTTCAATCAAGCTTTTACATCACATTTATAATGTTTCCACTCCAAACTAACTATCTCCATTGAACAAAACTAACTTTTAAAGTATATGATCATTTTCCTTCCTCAAATCTTTTTTTTTTTACACTTTACAATTTTGCATTTTTTCCTAATCAACAACTTTTCAATACTTTTGCACTATTTACCCCCCTAGACACCTACTATTCATCAAAAAATACTAATTAAAAAATTAAATGGTCTCAAAACCTTATTTTATACCAAATATACCAAAATCTAAAGCCTAGACAATAACTTCAAAAATTGACAAATTTTCAACAATGGTGCATGCCTCCGCACCACAAGCCTACCCCCATGACAAGGTCAAACTAATGGAGGAAACACAAAAGGTGGTCTCCATCCACTTCCTCAAAGTCAATAGGTAGATACTTAAAAATGACCAAGAGCTCACCTGGGTGAAGGCTACAATGGACATATTGACCACTAATGTCAGGGCTAAAGATGATGAAATATCAAAGCTGCATAAGAATTTACAAGCAGATACCACCAGGGAGGCCCTCCAAGCCGAGCAAGTTGAAAAGGATAGACTCCAAAAGGAATTGAATGAAACCCGAGCCCAAATTCAAAGAGTAGAGAAAGAGAAGGATTTGGATGAATCCAAGTTCCAAAAGGAGTTGGATGAAGTTCAGGCTTTGAGCAATGGTGTGACGAAGAGGCTAATTGAGGCACATGCCCAAAATGATATTAAAAAAAAGGCAAGGGAAGTAGTTGAGTCTAAGCTATAGGAGAAGGAATAGGAGTTGGCATTGATGCAAAAGGAGCTCTTTGATTTTATGGACATGCAAAGGCAACTCCAATAGAGGCTCAGGGTAGAGACCAACAACTCCAACAATTGAAAGATGAGTTGTCTTGCAACTCATAGAAAACTAGTATTCTTCCCATGATTCAACAAGTTTATGTATCACAATGGGAAAGGATCAAAGGTATACCTGCCTCCTTAAATACTGTGCTCAAATTCATTACAGATTCCCAGAGGACAAGTGCAGAGGTGAGTGCTATGATGGATCAAATGCCCTCACCAGTCAGTCTGAAGGTCGCAGGCTCACAACTACTTATTCAAAAATTATGCGATGCAACCAAGGATGCTTTGAGTGTTGTAGGAGTTGATGATAGGAGGTTAATGGCCAAGAAAGATAACGAGTTCCTCAATTGTAACAAAGCAGCCCTCAAGTGTAAAGCATGTTTAAATGCTTTAGATGAAATAATCATAAGTATGAAGGGGCATATCGAGCAACTTGTTCAATTAGGGCTTCCTTCCCCTTTCCTTCCAGATGACACCATCATATTAGAGGATCAAATGAAGTAGATACTAGAAGGGAAGCAGTAGGACCAAACCGATTTTCAAGGCCTCAACCAATCCCCTAGTGTTGCAGAGGTAATCCCCTAGTGTTGCAGAGGTAGAGGGGATTTAACATCTGCTCACCTAGTTGGAGTATCACATGAAGGCTGCGATACAAGCCTTAAACAATTTTTCTTTTAAAGAGATGATCACTTTGGATAAGGTCTCTAAAGCACTTAAGAAGAAGGTACAACCATCTGAAGCAAAATGGGCGTCTATGCAATCTGCTCTTCAAAAGTTGGAGGGCAACAAGCTTTCCCTTTTTATTTTTGAAAATTTGTGCATGGAACCAGAGTTCTAGATTCTCACCTCCATAGGTAGAGGTCCCCAAGAGTCCCCAAGAGTTATAGACATTGTCTACCATAGCTTTATTTTGTGGGGGTGTTTTAGTTCTAAGGTATTGTTAGAAATAATACCTTTTTTCAGCTTTCAAAGACTTTGCGGTCTTCGAGAGTTAGTTGAGAGTCAATCTTCATTTTCCAACTTTGTTGGGCATCTGCTTTCATCTTCAAGCCCTTTTTGTGCTTAAGTTCAAAGTTTGCATGGAGGAGAGCCACATCTCAAAGTTGTGCAACTCCTATCGAGCCTAGAGGATTAAGCTTATAGCGCAATGCGTTGAGGCGCCACATGGCGACTTCATGTGCCGCTGATAAAGTTGAGCGGTATTTTTTTATGAAGTGCCCGCTCCCGCATTAAGCCATGTATAGAGTTGGCATAGTTTGGAGAAGCTCATTAGTGTCACAAGTAATTGATGGTACGCAATTGGTCGGGAGTTTTGGTGGGCCCACTGCGAGGTAATGGAAGAGGGTGACATGTGGCGAACCTGCGCTCTTTCTGAGAGCAAAGGCTAGTATTATTGGAAAAGGTCCGTCATTGGCCAACTTAATAATCGAGTTAGCAAGCAGTTGCAACAAAAAGTTGAGGGGCAAATGGCATCATCGCCACCTGTGGAGAGCTGCTTATGATATTCCAGTTAGGTCGTTTCAATCGTCACCATGATGGCAATGCCCGAACCGAGAGAGTGGGGAACCTTTATGTTATCCTGGTTTTCAATGCCGAGGGAAATAGTTATCGACTATTGTATCAATCTTCAATAGTTTTAGTTATATCTTATATATGTAGATTTTTGGATCATATTAGCACTCTTTCAAATTTCTGTAAATTATTACAAAGTTGAGATTATGATATGCTATATGATGGATCAAACCATTAACATGTTATAGCGCATCACCTTAGAATAGTTGCTTGTATGCATTTTATTTCATATCTTCCCCTTTCCTCCCCCCTTAGTTAAAATGAAGAGCCGACTTCTAAAATCTTGGAGGTAGTTCTGTGAATAACAATTCAGTCCCACATTCGCAAAACTTCCCAAGACTGTATTTTTTGAGTGTCAGTTATTGAGATCAATAGAATACAATTGAGTTACATGGATAATAATATCTCTACCTTTAAGTAATTGGTTACGATATGTCGAGTATAAGCATTAACCTATATATGTTTTATTTGACAAAATTGCATGACTAAAGACATCCATTCCATCAAAATAACCCAAAGATTGAACTTGACCTTCTATGTATCAAGTGTCTCTAAAGATTTGTATCTTAATAGATGGTGTGAGACACCATCATCCTCACCAATAAAAAACAATCCTTTCAACATAATTCATTTTTTAAATATCAATATAAATTTTAAGACAAAAATATAATATCTTATTAAATTTAATTATATATTTTTAAAATAAAAATTTTAACCCATAAAAGAACCTCCTTTCATTACCATCAATAATCTATTTAAACATACTAGATGTAGATGATGCTCACAATGATTTCAAAGAAGTTGAAGATAAACATGTAAAGATTTAAGAATGAATAATGGATAAATGATCAACATGCTTAATGAAGAAATATGCTGAAAAATGTCCCTGTGGTGAATGAATATAATCATTTCTAAATTTGGGCTATGCCTCATTTTTCATATGATATTTGAGTCCCAATACAATCTGCCATTATAAATGAAAAAAGAAATATGAATTAGAACAATGGGACCAAATCTCTCTGTGGCAAGTATGCCTACAATCACATCTCCACATGGAGTCAAAGCGTATAACTAAACATAAAAACATGTCAGTGTAGTTGAATCATCTCATTTGCCAAAGAGCCTGCTAAAGAAATTTCCAGATTTATTTTTCTCCAAGCAGGCTACATGAGCATATCTACCCATAAAATCAACACTCCTAGGCTCCTGGCTTGTATCCTCCTTGCATATTTTGCATGTCTTATCCACCCATCCCTCTTCCACATATTCTCCTTCCACTTCATCAGTAAAAAGCCACAGAGTTTCCACTATAAGAATTTAATTATAGAATACAGAAAGAAAAACTAAAACTAAAATTGAAACAGGAAAAACAGAACCACATACTAGAAACTTACCATCTATGTATCCCTTAAAGAAATCTTTGTAAGTCCCACCAATTTTTCTCCTCAGAGCAGCATACTGTCATGCAACATCATAACAAGTACATCAATTTCTCCTGTATATATATATTTTTGGTTATTATTTTTCTTTATTTTAATCTGGTCTTCGTTCTGTATGTACCCTTCTCTTTTCTTTTTATCATGTCTAAGTCTGCAATTAACCATTTCTTCTCTTCTTGCTCTCTTCCATTCTAATGATGACTCATGGAGTGTGATCTGAAACGTTGATGCAAAAACTTTCTACACAATTGAATCGAGAAACAATACTAAACTACAATACGAATTGTGAAAACTTGATATCGTTAATCTATAACAACATTAAACCATGGACTTTACAGAACATGATAAATATTGTGGCGCTGTATTAATTGACAATTCTGGTTACAGTCTCATCATCACAGAATTATGAACAAATCCAAAATGGGTCTGAAATTACCTGTTCTCTGCTCATTTTTTCTCCAGATTTAGTGGCAGACTTTGCATCTTCTATAAGTATGGCATCTTCTTCAGACCTTGCCTGAGAAAAATCAAGTGCTTCTGTGATGCTTCCAAACAGAGATTGCTTCGATTTCTTCTTCTCACTATTGTCATTATTGATATTGTTGTTCTCCTTCTGCCCTGCCTTGGTCCTCCCAACACTAATGGTGGCCTTTCCACGAAATTTACTGCTATAATTGTAAGTGGGTGTGCAGAAATTCAACGAAGGATTACATGTATGTGAAGAAGATACAACAGGGTAAGCAATATCAATAGTTGGGCATTTGTTCGATTGAAGGGCCAACATCTCTGAGGAATGAATGGCACCTGCAACCCTAGACAAAAGAATCCTCTGTGTTTCAAGAGCAGATGGTTCTACAGAGATTAAATGACTTGTCAGAATGGGAGGATCTCCATAGAATAATGTGAGGCAGGTAATGTATAACGTGGCCACATATGAGCCCCAGTCATAACAATTTGAAAGCTTACAAGAAAAGTGATCATGCATTTGGAGTTTGGTCTGAAACCCTGTGGGATTGAGATGAGAATGTTATTTGGACAAGACAACAAACCCTAGCCATTCGAATGTTCCCCAACTGATCTAGTTTTGGCCATCCACTGAATTGGAAGTGATAACCAAGCTAAAAGTAGGGAACCCATTTTAATTTATTTTTTTGCATGGTGTGGCAAATTATGCGTATCTAAGTTGTTACATATTTTCTTGCATACATGTATTATATTGACATTGCTATCTTATTTCTATGATTAAAAATTGAATTCAATAATAAATGAAGAGAACATTGTTATTCTAATTAAATTACAATGATAAATAAATCTAATTTAAGATAAGAAATTGAGATAGAATAACAAATGTAGATTTGAATTTTTAGAATTTAAATAAATAAGTTATGATATTTAGTTTACAATTTGATAAAGAAAATATTCTTATAGAGGTCACAAATTGATTTGTCATTGTATTAAGCAGTTTAGATTTGTTAAATGATAGTTTCAAAAAAACGAAATTTCTTGTAATATATCAAGTTCAAGATCATGCTTATATATTTGATCTCAATGGGCCTATAAAGTAATTGTCACTTGTGAAAATGATTTGGTTAAATTTTGTTAATTGTAATAGGTTTTGTAACATAGAAAATTGTATGCCTTTATAATTTTACATTATTTTTTGTCCCCCTAATTTATTGGACTTAATTAAGCTTCTAATTTGTCAAATTATGCATTCCAAGGCCTAATTCTTTCAGTTTTCCAAAAGGGGAATAAACATTAAATAAATGCATTTAATCATTAAATTGCCTTGGATTATGCGTGTCTTAAAAAATTGGGTCAGGACCCATTTGCCCATGGGTGAATGAGTCCCCTTTATGAGCCATGACCTCAATTAAAATATGTTTTTGGTGGTATTTTAACAATCAAAATTCAAATTGGAAATGTCGGCTTTTGGAATCTAATTTTCAAAAAATTATATACACCTATAAATACCTAGTTATTTTATCATTTGGAATCAAACACACACCTTCTAGCATTCAAGAGCAAATATTATTGTTAAGAGAATTCAAGAGAAGCATTATCAGTCATTTGTAATAGCAATCAAGATCCTAACATCATGTCAATGTTTATGTGTGTTCATGTTGAAGACTAACAAGTGTTGTAGGTCTTCATGTATTCAAGCATTCAAGAAAGTCTATCAATCAAGATCCAAGATCTTTGAAGTGATGTGTTTTTCTTTAGTCCTTTAAGGCATCCATTGAAGGGTGGTGAGTTGCAACAAGTGTGTTCATTCATCATTTCCTTCCATTTCCATTAAGGCTTTTGTCATTGACATCTTGCCATAGTGAAAGTGGGAACACTATTCACAGGGTTTGACTGAGGCAAACCCCTATATGGCACCAACATTTTCCTTCTTTGTGAATGTGTAGGTTACAGGTTGAAGAAGGATTGAAGAGATCTTGAAGAGCAGTTTTGCATTGTTGCATTTGTTGTCACCATTCTTTCCAAAATATAGAAACTAAGTTGCATAATTCATTTCTAACATTCCGACAAATTTGTAGGTGGAAAACAGAAGCCTAGATCAATCTCTAGAGGACCTCAAAATTTGATTAGAATTTCCCTACAAGGAGTCATTCGCCCCTTGGCTGATTCATCCTTCTACAATACTTGGGAAAATATTTTCTAGGTTAGTACATATCACCCTACATTCCTCAGATCCACTTGCAATTCATTGTTTCTATTTATCTATCTTTAAGAATTTGCATTCTTCATACTAGGTCACATAGTTTAATTAGGCTAATCATCTCAAATAATTCCAAAATCATTTCTAAGGCCCTAATAAAATGCAAACCTAGGTCTGATTGGCTCACCATTAGGGTTGAAAGTCAATCTCTTGGCTTTGGGGTTTGCATTTAATGAAACCCTAGGAAAAAGGAGGTATGGAGCATACGTTTATATATCTTATCTCATATTCATCTATGTTCTATGTTTCATTTTGGTGAACCTGGAATTTGTATCATAACTTTCTAATTTGGTAGTCTTTCAAATCGTAGATCTAGGTTTTACATCATTGTGTTTTGCATCCTTCATTTAGGTTTGCATATTGCATATTTGGATGATTAAAACTCATAAAAATATAAAAATATTGCATACATTTTGCATCATAATTTGCATTAGTTTGTGTTTAAGTCATTTAGATATGAATTCCATTCAAAATTGCACTCAAAATCATCACTTTTATTTACACATTGTCATATAGTTGCACTTGCATTTCATCAAATTTTTTTGAAAAAAAAGTCATTGTAGAATCACTTTGCAACCATAAACAACAATCCCAAATAATAACTTAGACATTCAATTTTTTTATTTTTCAAACCCTTGTACAAGGACTCATTCACCCTTGGGCAACCCTATCCTTGTATAGGTACATCAACAAAAAAATTCACACATGTTTGTCTCTGTCTACTCAGTTTGTTGGAACTTGTAGATCTC
This sequence comes from Sequoia sempervirens, assembly GCA_007258455.2. Lineage (NCBI taxonomy): Eukaryota > Viridiplantae > Streptophyta > Pinopsida > Cupressales > Cupressaceae > Sequoia > Sequoia sempervirens. Next base: position 225,667 of record VDFB02301694.1, on the reverse strand, counting down.
ATTTCAATTCACAATTACATGTTTCATAGGATTTGTTGCATCTAGGTAATTTGGTGAAATAACAAGCATTGTTTAAAATCAAAATTTGTATTTCCAAATCATCATTTTCAAGTCTCTACATTCTCAAATTAGTCAAAACTTATTATATCTTAGATCTAAAATTTGCATCAATATTTGTTCAAACAATATTTATATTCTTCCATACTTGCATTTTACATTAAATTGGGAAATATTAAGCAACATTTCATCATTGGATGTGTTTTCGTAAAATGTGGATGTCCTTGAAATCCTTGGTTGATGGTTCAAGCTATGTGTTTGGTGATGATCCTAATATAATTGAAAATGTTCATGATCCTTCACCTCCTCATGCATGTACTCATGAAGTAGATATCTTGGGTAAAGATGAAGATAAATTGAAAGAATTCATACACAACTCCTTGCATAACCTCAAGAAAATACATCCTTTTATTCCTTAATGCAATGGCCTAATATTAACCCATGCCAATAACCAACACCTCCTATCATTCCACTAGTTGACATGTTCAACCTTTTACATCCTAAAATTGAACCACAAGGTGTATCTCAACCAAAGAGCATGGAAGCACATATTGATAACAACCACAAGGAACGTATGGCATCTGAGATGATTTTATCTTATGCACACAAAATTACCAATACGCCCATTGATTTGGAAAAAACTTGTAGTCAAGGCTTTAGGATTTTAAAAAAGCAAGGATGTGATATTCACAATGAGAATTGTAGAGATTTTTCTCTACAAGTAGTTGGGAGTGTTTTTGTGTGCTTTAGTTTTTTTTTCTTTCATCAGCTTTGCGGACTTGCTGGCCTTATTTCTTTATTCTCCTCTTATTTTTGCATGTCAAGCTGTGCATACTTTCAAGTTGGTCACAACCCTCTCTCCATATAAGACGCATGATGGCACCACGTAGTGCTTGCGCATTCTTTTATAAAAAATTTCTTCCTAGGTGTGGATAACATGTGTCTACATTGCAATTTTTCTTGCAAGCAACACTAAAGAGACCCCAAAAATCCCCACCCATGTGCCATGTGTCCTAAACATGATTTTTGTCGATAAAGAATGTGTGTAGCGTCGGAGCTTATAGTTTGAATATTTTTGTCAGCAAGAGGATATTAAAGAGCATCAAATATTAGCCACCCAATATTTATAGGTAATTTATTTATGTCAGATGGAGTTCCTTTACTAGGCATGGCACTTCATTATTTTGATAGAGGAGATCTTTTCAATGGCGACCAGGGTCCAACTCAGCAAGCTTTGCACAAAGTTTTGTGAAAGGAACAAGTTTGAGTGTTTTGAGCTCCATTTCAATTGGTGCTTAGCAACTCAACTTTATTATGTTATGGGCTCATCTAACATAATCTGATCTTCGAATGAGATTTTTTAGGGGAGTAGTTTAATGCCACCGTTCAAGTGTTTTTTTTTTGTGATTAAGAGGTGGAGAGAGCTTTATGTTTGTTGGATTCCCTTGGTCTATAAAAGGGAATTTTCAAGCCTCTCCCAGTAGTTAGAAAAGTAGTAGGTGGAGAATCCATTACAAAGTTGTCTCCCTATAAAATAGTATTTGAAGATTAATTTTGAGATAGTATCTAGTTCAGAAACACTCAACCTTAGTATTTTGTATTGATCTTGAATTAAAAGTAATAAAAGGAGAAAGTGTATTAAAGACTGTGCCTATTCGACCTTTGTTATGCATTTTACTTTCTTGCTTTTGTTAAATCATTGCTTTGTGTCATCTATGTTTGGACATGATTTTGATAATTGATCATTCTTTTGGGTTTTCAACTTTTGTAAGGTTTAGCATAAATTTGCAATCAATTAAATCATGTTTACACTCTTTCATTTTTTGCATAAAGTTGTGTTAAGTTTTACACTATGCTATTAAGTGAAACAATTTATGTAAAGGATTTGAAGTATTAGTAATTGTTCTTCTTTGGGTGTATCATCCTCTATTGAACCTTAGTGGGTGCTTCCCACAAGAAGATATGAATGTTTGCTCTATGCTTTAATAGGCCTTAGTAGTTCGTTCTCTTTTCAATAATGAAGGGTCTCTAGCACTATGTGTTCATTATTTTAGAGTTGATGCTCCATTAGGAAGATTTGAAATGTTGTAAAATGTTTTGGCACATCGCCTTAGGTAGTTTATTTTCTGCATTTTTTCTTCCATTTTCCCTAAACCAAGAATGAAGAGTCAACTTCTAAAATCCCGGAGGTCATTTAGTGGAGTGCAATATGTCCCCCATCCATTGAATTTACCATAAGACTATTTGGAGAAGTGTAGGATTTCATGATCAATAGTTCTTTTTCTAGCATGCTCAGTGGGACTCAAATTTCTACTCTATAATATCTTATTTCGGCCTTGAAGAGACACTCAAGTCAGATTAGTGGTGACCCTACAGGTTGAACCTAGGTATTCATGCCCAATATCCAAACTAGAGCATCCTCTAGAGGTAATTTCCAATACTCTAAGTTACCATCTTTTGCTTGCAGGAGAAGAAGGGCTACAAGTTCTCTATCACCTATTAGAAGAAGTAGAGTTAGGAGCATAGTCTAGCAAACAATAAAAAGCGGAGATTTGTGGAAAATAAAAGGGATTATTCTGACCTGGATGTTTGAGGTGGTCAAAAACTTAAAGTAGGAAAGGATGTGTTGCAAAAATACAAGGAGAGGTTGAAATATTTATGCACTAGATATGACAGAGTGGTAGCTTGGACCTACAACAATCTAAAGGATTGCGTCCCTATTATCATCCAACACACCATTAACCTAGTCAAAGGAGCAAATCCAATCCAACAAAGAAAAAGGCTGATCAATCCCAAGGTAGAGTCCTTGATGGAATAAGAATTAAAGAGGTTGATTGAGTCTAGAATCATCTACCCGATCAAACATTCCACCTCGGTCTCAAATCTAGTATTGGTCTAAAAGAAGAATAATGATATTCGGCTCTGTGTAGATTTTAGAGATTTAAATAAAGCATCCTTGAAGAATCATTATCCTCTGCCATCAATTGAGAAAATCCTACAAACTATGGCCAGATCGAAGATGTTCTCTTTGCTTGATGTTTTTTTGGGCTATAATCAAGTTAATGTCATGGATGAAGACCAACACAAGATAATGGTCACCACTAAGTAGAGAACATTTTCCTACACAAAGATTTCGTTTGGCCCGTCTAATGTAGGGGCTACCTTCCAACGCACAATGGATGTCGCCTTCAAGGATCTGATCAGTAAGATCATCATTATTTGTTCATATGACTTGAATATATTTTCTAATTCCAAGAAAGATCATTTTGATCATTTAGAAAAGGTCTTCTAGAGATGCCAAGAGTTCAAGATTTATTTAAATCCCAAAAATTGTGTATTTGGAGTTCCACAAGGCAAGCTTAAGAAGGGGATCTCTATTGATTCTGAAAGGATAAAAGATATAAAAGAGTTTCCCTTGCTAGTGAATAAGAAGGGGGTTCAATCCTTCTTGGGAAAGATTAACATTATCAGCAGGTTCATTTCTTACTTCACTAGACTTGCAAGACCCATTACACTCATGCTAAAGAAGGATCAATTTTTTGAATGGACCCCAGAGGGTAAACATGCTTTTGAGAAGATAAAAGAAGCCATTTCCACTGCTTCAATGTTAGCGAACTCATTTTCTTTGAAATATTTTACCATGTATGTTTATGACAATGAGAACAACATTGCCATAGTGCTCACACAAAAGGATACAAAAGAAAATGGAGTGCATCCTATTTCTTTCCATTCAAGGACCCTGAAGGGATATGAGAAAAAGTATAACTTTGTTAAAAAATAGGTGTTTGCTATTGTAAAGGGCCTTAAAAAATTTAGACACCTAATATCAGCGAGCAAGATCATGGTCCTTATAACCCATCCCGGTGCAATGGAGTATATCATGGAGGGAGAAATCACAAATAAAAAGGCGAATTAGATCACTAAGATCCTAGATTATGACATAGAATTCTAATAGGTTACAAAGGTGATCAGGGGAAGAGGGTTGTATGAATATCTTGTCGATGAGCTCAAACCCTAGACAAAGGAAGAGCCCATGGATGAAGTTATAGTTTAAAGTAGTTTGAGTAAGAAGAATCTTGGGTTGCCGATAATGTAAGGTTTATGTAGACTAGAAGGTACTCGACCAACATCCCTTCACACAAAAGGAGATTCTATAGGCTGTAGGGCATCAGATTCATAATCAAAGGAGTTCTTTTTAAGAGAAATTTTGATGGCACTATCCTCCGATGTGTAGATAAGGAACATACCAAAATGATCCTAGATGAATTTCATAATAGTCCTGTGGGTGGTCATTTCTCTGCCAAAACCATCTCCTTGAAGATAATGTGGGCAAGCTATTATTGGCCTACCTTGTTTGTAGAATGCCATGGCCTAGTGAATAGATGTTCACAATGCCAGTTCTTTGTCAGCAAGTGAAAAAATTTGGCCATGCCTTTATGTCTGATTGTAGTTAATGAACCATTCCTGCAATGTAGGCTTGATTTCAGTTGGATGATTAACCCTATTTCTAGTTCTAAGCACAAATGGATACTGGCTACTACAGACTATTTCACCAAGTGGATAGAGGTGGCTCCATTGAAGAATGCTACAAAAGGGGAGATTATCAACTTTCTTGAGGAGCTAGTATCAAAGTTTGGCTCCCTTAAGACCTTGATCTCCAATACAAAATGAGATTTATAGGGGTCAGAATGTTGGAATTTGTATTAAAACACAAAGTCTATCTCAAGAATTTGTCAAATTATTACCCACAAGGAAACAAACTCGTGAAGTCCATGAATAAAAACCTAATCTGGCTAATAAAGTGGATTAGTTCAGATCATCAAAGGGACTGGCATAAAAACTTGTGGGTGGCATTATGGGTCGACCGAATTACTCCAAAGCATGTTCTAAAAGCCTTTCCCTATGAGCTTGTATACAAAAAAGAGGTAGTGTTGCCTATTTCTATGGTATTGCCGACACTACAACTTCTAAATCCCTAAAGGTGGAGGAAAATGGTGGTATGGAGGTAAGGTTGGATGAGTTGTTAAATGTCTAAGAAGTCTAGGAAAATTCTTTTGATGCCATGACCAACCGCCAACAGGTGATCAAAAAATGGTTTGACAAAAAGGCGTCTAACCCTAGTTTTAAAGAAGGAAACTTGGTCCTAAAGTATGATGAGTGTCTTGCCAAGCTAGGGAAACATGCCAAGTTTGATTCATTATGGAAAGGCCCTTTCCATATTATCAATTGCAAAGAAAGAAACACTTTTGAATTGGAGGATGTATGGAAGGAAACACCATCAGGATTCCAGCAAGCGGTATCCACCTGAAACCCTTTAATTAATTCTTGGGGCTTGTATCCTTGTGAATTTTATACATTATGTACCATATGTAAAAAAATGTAAATGATTTTTTTTTGTGAATGGACACACAAATACAAAAAATTAGAATTATATTTATTTATATAAACATCATTTACAATATAGTGATAGTATTCTAGGCCTATATCTTTGAGCAAAATAGAGAGCTTTTGAGCAAGCTCTATAAGTAGTAACCCTGATACAAAAGAAAGTATTTGCAAATGGGTGTGTTTTTTCTTGAGACAAAGGGTTCTAGAGAAAGCAGGTGGTAGTTTGATAGTGAAAGGTTGATGCAAATGATGACCCAAAGGACATTAAGTTTCAAAAACACAAGTTACAACTAAACCAAAAATGGCAAGCTCAGAAACTCAAAAACAACTAGTCGAGACTCTAGTCATAAAGAAGAGAGCAACTTTGAGGAGTCTGATGGGGAATCAAACCCTTCCAATGTTTCCACCCATCGTAGGTTGAGGAGGATACACTAGGTCTTGAAAGTCAATTTACCACACAACACCATATATCGGATCAACATTCATCACATGAAGAAGAAAGGAGGCGACAGGGACCAAATTTTCATGATACCACTCTAATGTGGTCAACATAAAACTAAAAAGAAAATGAACCCATGACAAAATTTCTTCGTTTAACTTGAATAAAGTTCATGAAGTAATGATAAATAGGAAACAATTACTAAACAAAAATAAATAACTAGAAAATGAAGTGAAGAATAGTACCTCAAGTGGCCTACTCAAGTGGCTGAACCTCACTTAACTAAAACCAAATCTAACTAACATATTCTACACATCTAGTAAAATTGACTTCATTCATTGTATATCATGAAAGATTACATAAGATCTTCTCACATATTGTATTCAATCATTCTGAATATCCATCATGTCTTGAAACTAAAAATAACTGATAATGAAAAGACTGAAAACCAACTAACTTATGTACAGATTCAACCAATAGCTATATACAAGCTTGAGGGAATCTTATGCAAAACAAAACTAATCACAATCATTAACTTCACTCCTAAATAGAAAGATGTATAGTTAATACTGAATTGTTCAAGCCATAATTGAAAAGGAAGGAGAATCCTAATAGGACTAAAACTCTGCAAAGTAGACTTGCATGTAAACACAAACATTTTTCAAAATCCTATCAGTAAAGGAGTCCTTCTTTTCCAACACTTATTAATTTTTCATAATGATGCACATTCAACCTCCATTAGGTGCCTTTAATCAGTAATCATCACATTCAACTTAATCTATAAGTCCCCTATTTTGTTGTCCTAGTCTTCCTTTTGTTGTGGGTTTATCCTACAACTTCTATGTGCTACAATTTCTCTTTGGTTGCAAAATGGTTAATATCGCAAAGCATGTACACAAGACTAACTATCACAAATTAAAACATATAATTCCATCCACATTTCATACATATCTACATATAAACTATACAATACTATTATGTCATAACCATATTTCCATCATTATATTTTAGGTTCAAGTCTACATAACAAGTATAAAAAGATAGTATAATATGTAAGTATTGCCTGGAAAGTATATCTAAAAGTATCTAAAAGTATGTATGAAAGTAACATAAAATAAGCTAATATTTGGACCCATCAATATCCAACATGGTATCATACCTCCCGACTTAACGAAAAACCAAAATAAAACCTTTGTCTGTAGAACATTCTGATTTACCATGTTAGGAGATACCCTATACAAACAAAGTCTAGATGGAACACTACTTCGATGTCTTAATATGGAAGAAGTGCAAACTACTTTACATGAAGTGCACAAAGGTATTTGTGGGTCTCACTCTAGTGGACCTAGAATCTAGTACACAACAATTACTAAGAACAGGGTATTATTGGCCCTCAATGGAGCAGGAATCCGTCCATTTCTCAAGGAGATGCCACCAATGTCAACAACACTGTAATCTTGTTCATGCACCAACACAAGAACTGAGACCTATAACAACACCATGACCTTTGTTGCAATGGGGACTAGACTTGATAGGTAAGATATCTCTTGCTTCATCTAATGGACACAAGTTCATTATCACTGCAACCGAATACTTCACAAAGTGGATAGAAGCAATTCCATTAACTTACATCACAGGGAAATAGATATCCAAGTTCATCTTGAATTATCTGATCTGTCAATATGGAATTCCCCACACTATCATAATGGACAATGAAACCCCATTCAAGAACCAAGATGTAGGTGATCTTTGTTCAAAGTTTTCTATCCAACATCGATTCTCCATGACCTACTATCCCTAAGGAAACGGCCAGGAAGAAGCTCCAATAAAACCATTCTAAAAATACTAAAAAATTCTGTTAATGACACCAATCGTGATTGGAATTTGTAGCTAAATCCAAGCTTATGGGCTTACCGAACCATCATTCACACACATATGGGTACCACGCCATTTTCCTTGATCTACGGATCTAAAGCAATCTTACCTATTGAAGTTGAAATCCCCTCACTACGAGTATCTCTAAAAGGAATGGTTAGTAATGAGGACTATCAGGTGTCTAGATTAAATGAGTTGGAACTCTTAGATGAAAGGCGTGCCAAATATCGCTGGTGTTGTAGATATATATATGGGATCATTGTTGAGTTTACGATCAGTGCTAACCGGGCGTGCCAAATGTCGTAAGAGGGGAATAAAACATTAGGAAAGCAAAGCAAATGAATTAAGCAAAGATTAATTCAAACAAGATTAAGATCCCTAAACCCATTACTCAATGTGAAATAAAGCTCTAAAATTATGAAATCAAACAAGATTAAAATCTCTAAACCCATTACTCAAGATTAAGATTGACATTTGGATGTTAGATTACTCAACTCAATGCAAAGCCTCCATTGTTGTTGTTGCAAAAGCTTCAAGAACGTGTGTAAAAGGTGAACTAGAATGTGATGATAACTCGTAACATGCTCAAGAGATAATTGTCCAGTGCTTTGCTGTGTAGATTCTCGATGATTTGTCAGAGGGTAGAGGTTTGTTTTATAGATTTCTTGTTTCAAGATGAACATTTAAGATTTTGTAGTAAAATATCTTGATCAATGGTTCAAAAGCGTTGAGAGGAATTAGATTGGAAATATTAGTGAATTTAGATTGCATAATTTGTGTGATTGATGAAATCATGTTGAGTATTCAGTGGGATTGAAGAAACAGATTGAGAGGTTAGTGGGATTGAAGAATAGATGAGTTAGTCAACTATTTAGAGTGAGAAATCAGTGATCATGATTTGCTCAATCATAAAAGGGGCGAAGATAATTAATTAATTGAATTAATTAATTAGTATTTTTGAGCTGAACGTGCAAGTCATGTTTGATTTTAACAAATAAAGTTGTATTTGTTTGTTGACATTTTTGAATGATGTTCAATAATTAATTTAATTATTTAGTTTTTAGAAAGGGGAAAGTGATTTAATTAAACTATTAAGTAATAACAATTTAATTGATTTAGGAGAATAGGGTATATTAGATACATAATTAAATAACCCGCGTTAATTTAATTAATCAAGAGGACTAAAAGTTAGATAAATGATGATATAGTGAATTAATTAAATAATTAAAGATTATTCAATTAATAGAGGAAAATAGGGTTTTTGATGTAAAATGATGTGGAATGCAATGATATTAAATGGTAATGATGTCGATGATGAAAATTGTCATTTAGGATATGTGATAAGCGTTAGGTCATTTTTATGTGTCTATAGATTCTCTATGTCATCATTTAATGTAAGAAAAGATAATATTCAAATTTTAAAGATCAATAAAGATCTACAACCTAGATATCTTAAAAAAATTAACAAAAAGCAATCCCACAATCTCTAATATAATGTAATATTTGATATGAAATTCTCTACATTATGCAAGATTTGGATATGGAGATAGTCACCATATGTTTATTGATGTAAAATTTAGTTTTACCCTTATTTACACAATTTATTTTACATGTATGGGATAATCACTTTCTTAGGTGGTGAGTTGTTAGTTAAAGAGGTAGTTATCTCTCATAATTTGTTATGAATTTTGAACAAACATTTCCCTCCAATTTTTGGAACTTAGTTTTCTCAAAATTGCTTTATATACTCATCATTTGATTAGTGTAAGTACATGTTTTTGGCCTACAATTTCATGGTAAATTAATGTTGGAGTTTTTCCTCACATTTCTTAGCTCTATTTTCATGGTGTCAGAGCTAGTCTAGTACGAATGCCAATTCATTTTTTTTGTGAGTTCCTTAAAGTCCTGCATATTATGAGAACTATTATAATAGAGATTTTGTGAGAGGTCATGGATCTGTGCCATAATTCATTTTTCTATGTGCTCATGAAAGCACAATTTGTTGAAGCTTTATTTGGTCTATTCTAGGCAAGTTGACCTATGGTTTGCTTTGGACTATTTGAATTTGAATTTTCTTTGATTCTTCCTTTAGTAAATTTTATTTCTACATTCATATTTCTAAAGATTCTTTTTAAAAATTCAAATCACCTTGCCTTGGATCCGTTTGTGTAAAGGCATGTTTAAATTTATAAGTTCACCTTTGATTTTATTGGAATTGTGGTTTTCTTTGGTTTTTTGTTGTATGTGTTCACAAATTTATGTTTGTAAAGGAATTTAAAATATTTGTGTTTGTAGAGGTGTTTGTAATATTTGTGGTTTGATTTATAGGCCTTTTCAAAGGCATTTGGAATATTTGTGGTTCAATTTGCAAGCCTTTGCAAGTGTTTGTTGTAGGCTCTAGCATAGTGAAGGGAATGTGACCATCAATGTATGTCTAATAACAGGGAGCACTATTCATAAAAAAAAAAGGTGAAATTTCTTATGTCAATAAATATGATAGGGCTGAAGGGAATGTGACCATCAATGTATGTCTAATAACAAGGAGCACTATTCATTAAAAAAAAGTGAAATTTCTTATGTTAATAAATGTGATAGGGCTTATGTCCAAATGAGTTTAGCCCATGGTTATATGGTATGGTCACAACCAACCAAAGAGGGATTAAGTTTCACCTCTATCTTCACAAATTTTCAATTCCTCTCAAATTTGTAAAAGCAATTTTTGTAAGGTTTTTTTTTTGGGTAAATTTAGGCAAATCAAGTAAGATTTAAAATTGATGTAACTTTTGACTAGAAACTTAGAATTAAGTGTTTTTTTTTAAAGTGATTAATTTTTTATGACCAATCCATTGGAAATTATTCTAAACTAAAATTATAAAGTGTCATTTTGCATTCCAAATAGGCTTGCTTATGCACTAAAATTATAAAGTACCAAAATTTTGGGGGTATCTTCTATTGAATCAACTTGGTGTTCTTATATTGTGTGCACTTCCTCCTATTTTTAAAATAAACTTAAATCATGGATGTAAATCTACACTTCTATTTTTGTTTAAAAAAATTAACTTAAATCATGGATGTAAATCTACTTGTTACTCCTTTAACTCCATTTAATTATCATCAATTGAAAAGCTAAGGTATAAATTATACTAAATAATAAGGGTTTATATAGAGTGACAATGGGGGCTACAAAAACCATTTTATGAGTGATAAAATTAAGTGGTTCAACAAGTGTGATCAAGATTTTACATTCTTGTTTTGATTATATGTCCTAAACTTCTCTTTCATGTTGAAGCTTTAAATAAACCTAATAAATTTTGGACAGATTTAGAAAAAATCTTTGGGAAGCAAGATGAATTGAGAAGCCATGAGTTGCAGAATGAGCTCATTAGTTTTATCACCAATTCATTTGACACCATAGAAGACTTCTTCACTAGATTCGAATCACTAAGGTTGTAGCTTAAAGAATGTGGAATAGAAAAAACATATGATTAGTTAGTTCTTTCTATCCTTTCGAAGATATGTCTTGATTACTTAGTGTTTGATTCAACCTTATACTCCACCAAGAGTGTTGTGGATGCCACATGGAAAATTCCCTCTTTAGATGACTTTATTTCCAACCTAACAAGGGAGCAAAATAAGTTAATTTAGAAGGGGAAATTGAAGTCTACAAAATCTCAAGCCTTTATTGCTAGGAATGGGAAAAAAAAGGCTTCAAACAAAGGGAAGAGGCAATCAAGAAAATGATAAGGAGACTAAGAATGCGCATAAATATGAACCCTCTAAACCTAACATTAAAAATGATTCAAATCAAGGGAATCTTAAGAAATAAAGAGTTAAATGTGCATACTATAAGAAGACTTTACATGATGAGCACAATTCTATAAAGAAAAAAATTGACCACCTTTCTCATCTTCTAAAAAAGAACAATATAGGGGTCCACATGAGTCCATTAAGCCATCCTCATCAAAACAGGAACACACTAAGGAAAAGGATAAAGATAAATCTAAGGGAAAGGATCTAGTTTCTATAACTTTCATGTCATTTCTATCTTGAATGATTGAATTTGGAGCTTCACACCACATGGGTTCATAATAGGTTGATTTCTCTTCCTTAGAGTCTTCTAGCGTGTCTACTATCACCTTAGGTGATGATAATCAAACTTTAGTTATAGGGAGATGATCTATTGAAGTTAAAGGAGGAACATTCACTAATTTTCTAGACATGTGCCTTCACTTTCAGCTAATATGCTAACAATGTATGGAATTATTCACATAGGGAAAGACATGAGAGTCATTTTTTTCTCCAAATAAAAATAAGATTAAAGAGTTGCACAATAATGATTTAATATTTGTGGGAAAGGTGGATCACCATATTAGGTTATATACCTTCTCACATTTTGCATTGATGTTTCTCCAACAACCTTTCTTACTCATTGAAATGATATTAGAAAATTATGGTATGAACTATTTGTCCACCTTAATTACCATTATCTTGATAAAATAAGTTATCAATACAAAACCATATGATTTCCAAGAGTCACATTATCTAAGGGTCTTTATGAAGGTTGTACCCTTGATAATCATCTAGAAGAAAAATTTGACAAATGAAAATCTCGGAGGGAAACACAATCTTTGGAGCTACTACACATTTATGTATCAGAGGAATTTCCCCATCTATCCTTTACTAAGGAAATATATTTTTTCACATTCATAGATGATTTTTATAGATATACATGGGTCTACTTTATTAGAGAAAAATATGGATTATTTGACAAGCATCAAGATTTCAAGGAACTAGTTGAACAAAAATAGGAAATGTCATTAATATTCTTAAAATAAATAATGGAAAAATATGTCAACATTAAGTTTGAATAGTAGATGGGATATATATGAAAAATATAGTTCCTTATACTCCTCAGTACAATGGTGTTGTAAAATACAAGAACCGATTCTTGAAATAGATGAATAATTTTATGATATATTTCAAAGGTCTTACACCATAGTATTGGGAAGAAGAAATCAAATATTCTTGTTACATATAGAATATAGTTACAAATAAATATTGAAAGGTATAACTCCATTTGAAGCTTGAATAGGAAAAAAACATTAGTTGTGCACTTCAAGGTTGTTGGATCTCCAACTATGACACAAATGCCCCAAAAAAATCACAAGACTATGGATCCTCAATCCAAACCTTTCATCTTTGTAGGTTATATAGATGGTGTAAGATGATATTGGCTACTCCACCCAACCACACATGAGTTGTTCATTAAGAGAAGTTCTAAGTTTCAACAGGGTCTAGGTACTGACTCTAAACTTGCATTTCTCCTTTTATTAAGGACTCACTTGGTTTTGATGAATATTCTAAAGAATTTGATCATCCACAATAGGTTTATAAGGTAGAAACTTCTTCTTCTTTTGATAGTGAGAATAGTGATGGGGATCCATCTTCATCTACTTCACTTCATGCTTTGGAGGATGATATTTCAGCACCTAACTCACCACTCCTCACCCTATTTGGGTTCGAAAAACACTCAATATTGTAAAAAAATGAGTAGGGAATCCAACACATGGTAGATGTACACAATCATATTATTAGAATGGGCCACATGATTTCTTAGTTTCTACCTCCAATCCATAGAAATTTAAAGAGGCATTAGGTTTACTTGAGTGGGAAAGGGATATACAAGAGGAATATGATTCCTTACTCAAAAAACATACTTGGAAATTTACTTCACTTCCTAAGGGAAGGAATATGGTTCGATCTAAGTGGGTCTATCAAACCAAGTTTGAAACACATGGGTCAATTGATAAATACAATGCACAATTGGTTATCAATGGTTCTTATAGGTTGTTGGCATTGACTAAACTGAAACCTTTGCACCCATAACCAAAATGAATTATATTCAACTTACACTTTCTATTGCCATTGCATATGGTTAGGATGTGCATCAAATAGATGTGAAGAGTGATTTTATTCATGAAGGCCTTGAGGAGGAGATCTAGATAGAACAACCACCAAGGTTTAATCAAGATTCATCGTTAGTATGTAGACTTAGGAAATCCATTTATGGCCTCAAACAAGACCTTAGGGCTTGGTATTCCATTATGTATTCCTTCCTTATATCTTATAGCTTTACTCGATGTTGGGGTAAGTGAAAAAATATGGGGGGCCCAAAAGGGGTCTTAAGTGGCCACTTTTTTTTTGAAATTAGGAAATATTGACCTTGGATGTAAAATTGAGGATAGTTACACTAAAAAATTTTAGATGCAACAAAAAAATGATCGTAGTGCTCTGAATCTACTTTCTAAACTAATATTTTTTTTGAAAATGATAGAGATTAAGGGGATCAAAAGAGGGAGCCAAAAAAATTGGTGTTGTTTTTGTCAAAAAAACATAACATAGCGACTTTTGTGGCTCCCTCAAAAGGTTAACTTTTTTTTGGTATTTTTATTTAATCACTTCAATGAGAAATTAGCTAACAACATGTAGTTTATATGCCGTATTTTTCTGATAATTTTTTAATGAATATTTAATTTTTTACTAATTTTCAAAGTGGACACTTCTTGAAAAACAAAATTTTGGTCTTGTTACCCCTATAAATTTTGAAAACTAATTGAAAATCAAATTTATTTATTTAAATAATATGTGTAGAATGGAGTCTATTTTCTAAAAATGTAATTTATTTGAGATTTTGATTAACAGTTAATTTATAAAGAAAAATACCAAACAATGATTTTTTCCAAAAAATAGACACACAAAGAAAAGAAATTAAAGATGAAAGGCTTAACATTGTCAAAATGTGAAAAATTACATCATTAGATAGCTAAGAGAGATCCTAAAATTACCTAGGTGTTTGATTTGTTTGACCTTGAAACATGTGCAAACTTGATGCTTAGCATAAACACAATTATGTGAAATATTGTATAATTTTCAAAAACATGTCTTTGGATATTGGGAAGGAACTCCAAGCCTTTGGGTTGGTATTCCAAAGTAAATACCAATCCTAAGGCTTGGGGATTCCCAAAGCAAGAAATGACACGGGCACATTATAATGCATTCACACTATTTCATAGTTTTGACATTTTTTGCATTTGTGCTTGAATTTCCTAGAAAGACATAACATGAGCATGTTATAACATGCTTGCATTATGTCTTGCGTTGTGTTAAATGCTAGTCTACTAAATGCACGTATATATATTTGTATGTATGTATATACACGTATGCTCATATGACATGTATGTATGTATGCATTCTTGTACATGCAAGTATGTACACTTGTATGTATGTATGTATGTATGTATGTATGCACATGTATGTATGAATGTATTAGTGTATGTAGGTATGTAAGATTGTATGTACGTACATGTATGCATGCTTGTATGTATGTAAGTATGTATGTACATGTATGCATGTTTGCTTATATGTATGTATGTATTTAGAGGGAGGGAGAATTGTAAGAGAGAGAGAGAATTTTCTAGGTAGGGTGGGAGGGAGAGAGGGAGGGAGAGACCTGAGAGAGGGAGTGGGGGTAGAAGGGAGAGGTCCAAGAGAGAGGGAGTGGGAGAGAATGGGTTGGAGTGAGAGGGATTTATCTAGGTAGGGTGGGAGGGATAGAGGGAGAGAGAGAGAGAGTTATCTAGGTAGGGTGCTAGAGGGAGTGCAAGAGAGGGAGTGGGAGAGATAGGGAGTGAGAGAGGGAGTGGGAGAGAGATAGGAGTGAGTGTGTGTGTGAGAGAGAGTTATCTAGGTACGGTGCTAGAGGGAGAGACCCGAGAGATAGGGAGAGAGAGGGAGTGTGATAGAGAGGGGGTGGGAGAGAGAGGGAGTGAGAGAGAGGGAGTGGGAGAGATAAAGATAGAGTGAGAGAGAGAGACCAAAGAGAGGGTGTGGGAGGGAGAGACCTGAGAGGGGGAGAGAGGGGGAGTGGGAGTGAGGGGGTTGGAGTGAGAGGGACTTGTCTAGGTAGGGTGGGAGGTATAGAGGGAGAGAGAGAGGGGGGTGGGAGGGAGAGACCTAAGAGATATGGAATGGGAGAGAGAGAGAGAGATATATATATCTAGTTATGTAGGTAGGGTGCTTGAGGGAGAGATGTGAGAGAGAGGGGGGTAGGAGGAAGATAATTAAGAGAGAGGGAGTGGGAGATAGAGGGATGGGAGAGAGATGGAGGGAGTGAGAGAGAGAGACCTGAGAGAGGGAGAAGGGGTGGGAGGAAGAGACTTGAGAGAGAGGGAGAGATACTTATCTAGGTAGGGTGGGAGGGATAGAGGGAGAGAGAGAGGGGGCGTGGGAGAGAGAGAGAGAGTGGTGCAGGGGCACCCACATGTCTATTATGCCTCCACAGGTCAAAACTTGAAATTTTGTTTTGGTTTAGGTTGTTTTCATGTAATAAGGCCCTTTGAGACCACTTCATGTTTTTTGGAGTCACTGTTTAGTCATTAGGTGCAAGGTAGTAGAAAATTGCAAATGTTGTCAAGTTGCACAAAAGCTGTCAAGCAACTTTGGCAAAAAGTGACAAAATGATGTTTTATGTAAAAAATAATCAAAAAGTGGTTAAAGGTAGTTGGAATGGATGGGATATAGATGGGGGCACCCTCCAAATTCTAAAGGATGATGAAAGGATGAGGAAACATTGTGTATTTGAAGTTTTGATAAATGAAACCCTTGTTTTCTGTACATTTTTTGTAATAGTCCTGTTCTTTCACATGGTACGGATTTGTACGACCTCTGTATGACCTAGACATGATATGGTTGGAAAGATAATTGAGTTAAATTTCATTTGGTTTTGGTTTGGTTAAATTTCATCCACATTTGAGTAAGTTACAATCTTTTTTGTAAAAATTGCTTGAAAGTTGTCCTAGGGTTTGCAACCACATAGAAAATGGCATAACTTTTATTTTATCCAATGAAAAAGGATAAAATTTGGAACAAAATTCTATATTGATGTCTATAAAAACCCCATAAAGTTTCAGATCATGAAGTGCACGTGGGAATGATATCTCTTTACCAGCCCGCTTTCATAGATTCTCAAAACAGTCATGAAAATCCCTTAGGTGGTGACTATCTATTGGAACCCTCATTTAATCTCGTGTGTTTGCGTTGAATGAATGTTGTGTCATGTTATTGAGAAAATAAGAGATGTTTCTGAAGTGTTGGAATAGGAATTTGAAGTCCTGAACTAAATTTGGAGTGTGCCTAGTTGTCAATTAGGCCTAGTCAAGAAGGACATTCATTTTTCGACCCTCTCCATGTACAAAGAAAACTTACTTGATTTTGAGATATGTTTGAAAATGGCCAAATGGGTATCTGGAATAAGTCTTCTTTTCTATAGACCAAGTTTGGGTCAAAAGATATGTCCAAAAATGGCTTTTTGAAAGGTTACTAGCAAAATGAGGGTAAATGTTCAAACCAACTAATTGTTGTCTAAAGGCTTGAAAGAGTGGCTTTTTGGTTGTGTTAGGTTATTTTCTACCCCTGATCTACATCAGAGAGAGAGAGAGTTATATAGGTAGGGTTCCAAGGGGAGAGATAGGGAGAGTGATAGAGAGGGAGTGGGAGAGGGAGTGAGAGAGGAGTGGTAGATAGATAGATAGAGAGAGAGATCTGAGAGAGGGAGAGGGTGTGGGAGGGAGAGATTTGAGAGAGGGAAAGGGTGTGGGAGGGAGTGGGAGAGAGGGGGTTGGAGTGACAGGGACTTATCTAGGTAGGGTGGGAGGGATAGAGGAAGAGAGAGAGTTATCTAGGTAGGGTGCCATAGGGAGAGACCTGAGAGAGATAGGGGGTGGGAAGGAGAGAATTGAGAGATAGGGAGAGAGAGGGAGTGTAAGAGAGAGGGAGTGAGAGAGAGGGAGTGAGTGGGAGAGAGATAGAGGGAGTGTGAGAGAGAGAGGGAGTGGGACAGAGATAGCGGGAGTGAGAGAGAGAGAAACCTGAGAGAGGGAGAGGGAGTGGGAGAGGGGATTGGAGTGAGAGGGACTTATCTAGGTAGGGTAGGAGGGATAGTTGAACTAACCCTAATCTAATCCTGACCCTAACCTTAACTTGCACCATAACCTTAACTCTAACTGTAACCCTAAATGAAAGCCAAACAATAAACCCAAAACCATAATCCTAACATTAAACCTAACTATAAACCTAAATGTAACCTAACTCTAACCCTAATTGAACTCTAATGTTAACTCTAAACTCTACGGTCTAATTAGGATTCAAATAGGGTTAGATTTAGTGATAAGGTTAGTGATAGGGTTGTGTTTAAGGTTCAATTAGGCTTATTTTGGTTAAGGTTATGATTAGGGTTTAACTAGAGTAGGGTGAAGCCACAATAGTGGTTTACAATTCAAGTGAGGAAGGAAAACTCACAAAAAATGACCCCAAACCAAAAAAAGTGATTTTGGGGGTTCATACGAACCTACTGGTTTGACCGAACCCATTAGGGGTTCGCTCAAACCAGTGTTCGAGCTAACCACTTTAAATTTTGGCTGCCAAAAAAGCAAAACAAATGCATAGCAAAGGGGGTTCAAGCGAACCCCCTTGAAGAGGTTCGCTCGAACCAGGGTTTGGTCAAACCTTGGTTTGAACGAACCTCTAGGGGTTCGCTTGAACCCCTAGGGGTTCATTCAAAGCCCCCTTGCCCCTCATCCCCCTCCTAAGACACAAAAATAGTCTATTTTTTTACGCTTCAGAGCTCAGGTTGAGGATGAAAATGGAGAAGTCTTCAGAAACCCTTTTGGAATCAAATATTCCTCGGAACGAGCTATCCAATGAATATAATTTTAATATGTTTTTATTTTATTATGTATTTTTTTTTTAGTTTTATTAAACATAGGTTCTTCACCAAAAATGAAGGTCTTTGTTCTGCACATGTGGAAAAATAGTAGATTATCAATTTTTTATTTTGAAAAATATGAGTGCACTAGATATTGTAGTCCTTGATCCAACAAAAATAAATAAATTGAATTTCGATATATACAAAAAAAGTTACGCGTTATACGGTCGTGCTATGTCTGAATTGTAATTAGTTTGACTTCGAAACTTGATTAAAGAAAAAATATCCAATAAAAAAATATCTAACCAAGTGTAAGCACTAGATATTAGAGTTAAAAATCTAAATTCGAAAGAATTAGAATTTTATCCTTCATGGAAAAAAAGTTATGTGTTATATGGTGTGTGTCACTTTTTAAAAATGCTGTTTTTTGAAAAAAACTAGTTTTCATGGGAGATGGAAAAAGAAGTGCAATCTAATTCCAAAAATTTTGAAAAAGATATTTTTAGAATCTATAGACAAAATGTGATGAGACTTTAGTTTGCATCATCTTCAAATTCCTCACGGTTTAGCTGCTATAGGTGCTCGAATGTGAAGATTTAGTTAAAAATAATAATTTCAGTGTCCAGTTTGGCCAAAAATTGTAAACCACTATTGTGGGATCACCCAGTAAGGGTTACTTGGTTAAATTAGGGTTAGGGTTAGGGTTCATTTAGGGTAAAAATTAGGTTTAAGATTAGTGTTAAGGTTAATTTAAGGTGAAATTTGGGTTTAGGGTTAGGGTTAGGTTTAGGGTTAGTGTTAGGTTTAGCATTAGGGCCGGGGTTAGGGCTCAATTAGGCTTATTAATCATATCTTAAGGGTTAATAATATGTCAAGGATTAATAATACATTAAGGTTAGCACGTTAAGGTTAGTATTAGGGTTAGCATTAGAGTTAGGGTTATAAATCAATTAGGATTATTTTGGTTATGGATATGATTAGGGTTTAATTAGATTAAGGGTTAGGGTTCAATTAGGGTTAAGGTTAAGGTTGAATTATGTTTCAATCAAAGTTTTAAGGTTATAATTTTTGGTTAGGGTTAGGGTTTATGGTTAAAGTTAGGGAAAGGTTATGGTTGTGATTATGGTTTATGATTTAAGGATATGTTTACAGTTATAGTTAGTGTTACAGTTACGGTTATGCTTAGAGATAGGTTTAGGGTTAGGATTATGATTTAGGAATTATTGTTAGGGTTAGTGTTTGGGTTAGGAATAGGTTAAATTTATGATTTTTTAGGGTTTACTATTTAGGTGAGGATTAGGGATAAGTTTATGGTTAGGGCTAAGTTTAAGATTAGGGTGTGAGTTATGCTCATGATTTTAAATTTGAGAATAGGGTTAGGGTTGAAGCAATCAAACATATTACTGTCATTTACCCCTCAAGTCTTTCATTAATAAATAATTTAAAAAATACCAGACTATAATTAAAAAAATAATTTTACCAAACTTATTAATGAAATTCACCTAAGATTATTATTTACAATTAAAAATAAATTAAAAAAAATATAAAAATGATAATAAATACATAAATAATAATAATGTTATAAATTATTTTGAAATTATATGATAAAGTTAAGTGTAAATGTAATTCTTAATTACATTAGTACTTTAAAGATAAATATGCCAATTAATAATATTCACCTTATAAAACTATTATTTATAATTAAAAATAAATAAAAATAAATTAAAAAAATATAATTTAAATACCTAAAAAAATAATAATGTTGTAAATTATTTTGAAATTACATGATAAAGTGTAAATGTAATTCTTAATTACATTGTTATTTTAAAGATATATATGTCAATTTTAAATATATTAATTTAAAAACTTATAATTTTTATATAATAATAAATTTATTGTACTTAATTTTGTAATTTTAAATTGTTTTAGATTTACGCTTATTATAAAAATTCATATTAAACCATGTATTTAAGTTTCTATATATTTTTTGTAGAATAAAATATTTAGTAAAGCCTTAAATTTATAATATTTTTTAGAGATGGGAGTGAGCCTAACTCGATTGTTGCAGGCAAGAGGCTTGATTTAAATTTAAACAAAACATTTCTAATTCGAACTTCAAAACAGTTGCTTCAAATTTGAATAAAACATTTTCTAATTTGAATTGTTTGAAGTATACATGTGGCTGGCTTGTTGCAGGCAAGAGGCTTGATTTAAATTTAAATAAAACATTTCTAATTCGAACTTCAAAACAATTGCTTCAAATTTGAATAAAACACTTTCTAATTTGAACTATTTGAAGTATACAGGTGGCTGGTATGTGTTTTTCTTTCATGGATTGTGCTGGGGTGTTATAAGACGTGCTCCCATTGTAGTGTTACGCCTCTCGTTGTAATTAATCAATTAGAAAAAAAGCTATTATTCAAAACATCCATTTAAATTATTTAAAAAATCTCATTCAAATAAATAAATTCAATTATACTCCAAACTTTATACAAAAAATAATTAATCAATTAGAAAACAACTATTATTCAAAACATCCATTTAAATTATTTATAAAATCTCATTTAAATAAATCAATTCAATTATACCCAAAATTTAATAAAAAAAAAAAAATTAAACAATCTATTATTCCAAACATCCATTTAAATTATTACGCCAAAGGCGTTTCCTATTTGAGCTTCACGAGCTCATTTGGTCCATTGACGGTGAGCAGTTTGCAATAAGGAATGCAAGATGGTCTGAAGGATCGTCACCGTTGCTCCATTTTCGTCACCGTTCCTCTATTTTCATCGAGAACTCCATTGCCATTGATATCAAGAGCTATAATCATAGCTTCGAGCTGATCTACACTCATCACCTCCACTCCCAAGCCATTGCATAGCTCCGCCAAATTACTGGTAAATAATCTTTGAACCCTGACTCAATTTTTGTACCTCTTTCATCTCAGGGCGAGAATCAACTTATTGGGATTGCATTCAAATTATAAGTCCTGCTTGCCTTGATAAATAAATGACCATGAAACCCACATATCAAAACAAAAACGGTGATGTTTTATTGGGTTTGTGTAAATTGGAATTTGAAGAATTTTCCAAAATAAAATTTGTTGTGTTCAACAGAGGAGACTAGGGTTTGAAGAATTTGTGGAAATATTTTCGTGAAATGAGCAGGTTTTTCTCTGTGAACTCTGGAGGCTATTAGGATTTGAAGAAACCAGTGTTCGAGGAAATTAGTGCCTGAATAATTTGGGGTTTTGAGGAATTTTCTAAAATTAATTTAGTGTATTTTGTAGGATTCCTTTAGTGACCAGATAAGAAAGTCATGGTTTGGGGGAATTTAGGATTTTTTATCATGGCGACAGAGGTGGTAGTTGTAGTGAGGAGGAATTTGAGGAAGCCGATGTTTGAGAAGGTGGATGAGTTGCAACCGAGGTTACACCCCAAGATTTGGGGAATGGAGTCACTCCCCATAGGCAACACACCGAAAAATGCTACAACTTTTCTCTTAAAATGCAAAGTTCAAGTCCAATGCATTGCATCATTAAATAACTCACCTTTCCTATTAAAATGCAAGCAAAAAAGCTTGGTTTTAACCTTCAGGACAAGCTGCCGTGGAAAAAAATGGTAATGGGAAGAATATCAGATGGGGCAGAGCAACAAAATAGGTATATTGTGCAAGGGAAAGTCAAAGCCGAGGACCCTTATGGAGTGGAAGAGTTCTTAACAATGAAATAATGCAATCTGTGTAGGCCATGAAGAGGGTCAGATGAGACTAGGCTAAGATTGAAAGGGTTTTCGAAATGAGGGTTTATCGTCTGTTGAAGTCATATTTGCTAGCTCTGCTTCAGGGGCTTCATAGATAGGACGAGCGCCATTTGGCTCTTAAGGTAGTAATAAGGGATTTTCTTTTCCCCTCTTTTTAGTGTTTATAATTTAATTAGGGTTTTATTAAGGTTTTATAGCAGAAGGTGTAAAATTAGGTTTGTATCAAATTGGTTACAATCAATATTAGAGGTTTGGGATCTTATTCTCTCTTTTTAGTGTTTTTAAATTAATCTAGAGTTTTGCAGCTGAAGGTGTTTCAATTGGGGTTGTGTTAAATGAGTTGCCTTTGATATTAGAGTTTTAGAATTGTTTTAGTATAGATGTGAAATTGTAGGAGTTTCTGTTCCACTAAAGTCATTTCTATCAACATGTCATATGGGTGAAGCATAGTACAACAATTATGGAACCTTGTTGAACAGTCTGCAAGTCCACCAAAACTAATGGACTGCAACAAAGTCACAAATTTACTTCTTTCAATTTAATTTCTAGAGTAGGGGAATTGATATTTTGTTAAAAGAAACTATACTTACTACTAATTACAGCAAAATGGCAGTGCAAAGAAAAATTTATAGTGTTGTGAATTGTTTGTCCATAATGTAGTCTACAGTTTCTTGAAAAATGGGTATGGGCTTTCTCTTGATTGGTGCCATTTGGTCATTTAATATTTATGATGATTTAGAAGCTCCTTAGCAGTGTGAGGTCCTGTTGTGTTGCAAACTTTATTCTGGTTGGTTCTTTGTGAATGGGAAATTGTAAACAACAATCACTTACCCAAATTCATTTCATATGCAGAGTATAGATTGTGATAATCAAGTTTTATGCAAATGGAACCTGAACTTCTATCAGCTTGGGAATTTTTTGACTAAAAAATAACCATTTTCTTTTTTTCTATTAATCAGGTGTTCGATGTTGTGCGGAAAGAAATATGATACAAGCCAAATTTTTCGCTCTATGTCTTTGTTATAAAGGCACTGAAAAGAAATAACCTAATGGAAAAAGTGGATTCAGTTTTTGAACAATTGAAAAAGGAACCCTTGCAACCTGACACGAAGGCTTTCACATGGATGCTAGCCACATTTTTATGAGTGGGCCTTCCACACCATGCAATAGAAACATATGAACTAATGAAGTAGATCCAATGTAAGATGGATCAATATACATTTGTAGTTTTAATTAATGGCCTTAAAAGAATCGAACAACCTGATTTGGCAGATGCTATAACTAAAGAGTACAGAGAATTTTTTAAGGACCCTATGGATCTTTTGAAAGATACTACACAGGATATTGTGAAATCTTAATTTTATAAATATTTTCTAGCATTCCATGTTTCTCATCTCTCTAGAAAGGATTGTTGTAGATTGTAAGTAATTCTCCACCTTCTAGACATGCTAACCTTGAGAAAATAGGATGGGATATATTAGCTTATCCTACAATTGTAGTATAATTTTTAGATGGTTTGGCATGTCAATTTATTAGGTTCCTGTCAAAAGGAGAATGAATGAAGGCATTTTTGCAGTTTTAGTTTTTTCAGTAATGAGTCTTACATCATACAAATAGGGTTGTTCATAGAAGTAAATTCTCATCATCATCCAAAATCCATGTTAACATTAACCTGTACCTTTTATAATTTAGATCAATGTCTTTGTGCAGTGCTCTAAGGTATATTGAAACAAGTTTAGGTCTTATTGAAATGTTCTGATTGTATAATTCAGCTACTTTTAACTTCCTTCCAATTAAATATTCATGTTTGTTACATGTACCCTTGTCGCAAGCAATCCATACATTTCTCTTTTATTCGGTATCTCAGAACCTCCAAAAGGTGTAAGCATAAATAATTATGAGAACACCTCGGATGGGGCCTTTTTGTGCTGAGTGACTAACTTTTAATCTTATAGGAATGTTTGTTGATTTTTCCATTTATATATACAAACTAAAATATGCAAATCATAACCAGTTGAATGAGGTTTCCAATATGCATGCTGTAGGGTCATAACTTCCCTTGGTTAACCTACATCTAAATTTCTTATAAATTGTTGGGTCTCTAGTTGTCTGACAATATGGGACTTAAAGTAGAAGTAAAAGTAATTCTCAAGTTTTTTATCATCGCCAACAAAGATCCTTCTTGATTAAAACTGAGAGCATATATCTATTTAATCAATCGGTTAAGCAAACTTCCCCTTCCGGTCAGACATTTATAAGGAACCCCAAATAGATGGAGAAAAAATAGTTAAACTAGGTTATCTGGAAATGTATTCCCAATTATTGTATATATCTTTCATATGGATATTTGTGAAAAAAGTTTGGGAGTTGTATATTAAGGGGCCTCAACCCTTTGTCTTAAAGACTGAACAAAATACATAGCCAAAATTTTGTGATCACAACCCATAAGTTGGTGAAACAGGGATAGACACAAACCATAAACTAAACAAACATATTACCATGCTCAAGCAAAATTATGGTAAGAATAGGCCAAAGAAATAAGGAACACAAACAAAATAGTACAACATAAATGTACATCCACCAGACACCAAATCCAAATCAGAAGTTGCCAACATAGGCATTAAACATTGTAACTGGCGTTCAAAGACACCTAGTGGACAATGTCAAAACTACTTGTATCATTCTTCCATGGATTGTACACCCAAATCTAGACACCATTTCCAAACACTGTTGTTTTCTTTACCATCACTGGGACCAATTCTATAGATGCCTCCAAGCCTTCCATCCAAATGCCTTATTCACTTTTGCTTGTCACATAGAAAAAATTAAATTGTCATTTTTCAAGTGTGGAAGGGTGTGGCCATTGGGAATCTTAGGGAAGCCCTTGTCATGAGAAATGATCTTATTCTTGATCACCAAGTGTATATCCTAATAGAAATCCATAAGGTTGCTCACATCCTTGGTGAGGTCAATCAATTCCTAATGCATGGCCTTATTTGCTTGAACCTTTGACACACTAGGGAAGCTCAATACCCTACATACCTAGAACCAAAATCTCAATATATTTCGTTTCACCACACCAAAAGCTCTAGACCAAGCTACAACATGCATTGCGATCGTGAAACATTGCTGCCAATTTTTGTTTGAAGTGATCTTTAAACTCCTAACTTATGGAATTCATAGTCAACCAAATTCTAATACTTGCTTGCAAATAAAAGCTTAGGCTATTTACAGACAAAATTATTGTGCCAATAAGTAAACAAGTACACATAAATTTCACGACAGTATTTTTTTTTATCTTGGAAAACCTCCAATGTAGATGATAAATTAGTCCCTTTGATAGTGGCAATGTATCTTGTCCACCCACTATTTATTAATGGAAAAGAACTATATGGTAAGTGGGCAGTCTTGTCTTCTACTTTTGTCACTTCTCTTACAATGAATAGAAAAATACAATAATTCTCAATTCTTCTTTGATATAAGTTTTATTTATAGTTTTGCCATTGGATATTGAATTTGATTTCTTTACGGTTTGAATTTTGAATTTGATGTTGGTACAACCATGGACTCTAGTGTACTTGAACTATTGTCTAGATAGCAATGTACCCTTGTACCATTGTGCTTGGTATATAGTCTATGCTATAATCAAACAACTATTCTTGTATCAAAAACTTGTTCTTTGTTCACCTCCACTATTTTCCACTTTTTATATGTTTTATAGATCCTTTTGCATCACACTACCCTTCATAGGAAGGATTTTCAACAACTCCATTTTGTACATATCTAGCAAACATAGATGACATATTTTTAGGTAGTCTTATAATATCTCATGTAATAACATACAATTTAATAACTTGAATTAAAAAATCAAGCAAAATGACCAAGTTATCAATTCACTTCAAATCCATTTGTACAATATTTTAGGTATATACCTACTTCATTGTCCATACATATTTTGCAATAAAGTTTGGACTAAACCAACCAAAGCCAACGAAGAGGGAAACAATAGTACAAAGGAGCATTTTTGAACTCAATGGAAGAATATCGATATACCAACTCCTTTGAAACATTAAGAGAATCCTTATGCTTGTAATGCCTTTGAAACCACAAAAATGTGTTGTGGGTTCACTGCACCCAGTTGCACAAGTATTTGCAAAATAATAAGATATATGCCACATACATCAATCACAACCACACATCCACACCCACACATCATGTCTATATCTACATAATTGAGTTGCATGGTAAGGGATATGACATAATAGCAACCAATTAAAAATGAAAATGGATATCGTGTAGCCATTTGTATTCTCATTTCCATTAAATTACACCAGTCAATAGGCTCGCAAATATCTTCTCAACTTATTGAATGACACAACTAAACTAACTAAATGCTCTTGAGAAGTAGGCCAACCAAATTTCCATACTAACTAATCATTCATGGGTGTCCTTTCAACACATTAGTTATCCTCAAGATTTCCAAGCTATTTTTAGACCAAACAGTTCTTCCCTAATTATCTAAGGCATCAATAGTATAGTGAATTTTAGGGCACAAACATACATCAGGAATGGGAAATTCAAGATTTTTGGTATGCATTCCTTCCTATGTCCCTAAATTATGATACTCTCATTATTGTTATGAATGTCATAATATACCTCATAAGTTTATCATATGTGGCATACAAATTTCTTACTCATACCATTTGTGCCTCTTTTGCAACCACATGGGCACAAACCTAGGGCTTGAAAAGACATAAAAGAATCATACATATGTAGCATTTATTCATCATTTGAGATTCTAGCATTCCTTCTAATGCCCCTCAATTATGGTAGTTTCATTAAATTGTTATGAATATCATAACATACCTTATAAGTTTATCATATATGACATATGAATTTCCCACTCATACCATCTATGCCTCTTTTGCAGCCACATGGGTACAAACCTAGGGCTTACAAAGACATAAAGACTCATAAATATGTAGCATTTATTCATCATTTGGGATTTTAAAACTACAGATTTACCATAAATTTTGGATTTTTTTCATGTTCTTTGCCTTTGAATCTCACTCCTAATTCAACCAAATTGAGGATACATGTAAATTATTGTTTGTATATTCATAAAATGTTGAGCTATCCATAGTGCCTCTTGTGCACGAGTTATCATATAATTTTAATTTGTCTCACTTCAACAGATGATATCTTTATCAAAAATTTCATTATTTTACTTATGATCTATTTAGACAACATTTGCATGCTCTTTATTCTCTTATTCTTCACGTTATATAAATGCCTTATCATTTAATGTGCTTTGGTTATTCCCATGATGATGCATGCATCTTTTCTCCTTGCAATATTCAGTACTAGCTATGCTATCAATGCCCTTGCAATACTATATGCTACATGTTTACAACAACAAAGTCGTGATTAATACCGTCATGTAAACACATCACTTTAGAAATATTTTTTAATGCTTATCTATATGGGACACCCCAAACGACCCTATCAATTTATTTGCTTTAAAATCAAAACTACACATAAAAATAAAACTACACATAAATTTTACAGCAATTAATTACACATGTTTAAATGTTGGTGATGTTGGTAGATGTTCATTTCAAGTACTAGTGACATGAATAATCAATACTTAAATTTAAATCTAAGTTTTCCAATGTTTAAACATGCACTCCATTGCAAATATGGGCCAATTTCAAATCATTTAATGAAAATAAACTAGATGATTGTTTGTGTTGCTCATGGATTTTGTTTACGAGAGCTTCCACCAATCATCCATTTACAACAAAAATTAATAACTCACAAAATAAATGGATTAACCAATTGGAATAGGGTTGAAATTTAAGAGGCTGCTTTGACAGATGATGATTATTAAAGTAGATTAAGTTGGGGCATATCACATGTTTGACAAATGATGATTATTAAAGTAGATTAAGCTGGGGGGATATCACATGTTCATAGCAACCGTGTATTTAAATACCCACTTCTATTGTAAAATAGCTGGTCACCTTAACTACCTTTGAGTGCTTAGAATAATATTTTATGTAGGAATCTCATCATTAGAGAATTATGAGGAATTATGTCCATAAATAAAGCCTTATATACATTGTTGTTTACAAAGTTTTAAATAGATAAAGAAAAGTTTGTTAGTAAAAAAAATTGGGTATTCTTCTTGGGGAAAAATAAGTAATATGGGAAGAAAGGAAAGAGTTCAAGGAGCTTATAAAGGTTTATTATTAAATATAATTTATATTATTATATATTATATTTTATAAAATGTAATTTTTTTTTTATAAAATATTGTAATTTATTTTTATATATTATTAATTTTAATAATGAAAAAAATAGATCAATAATTACTCTAATACTTCCATGACTCTTCGGCGTACCCATTGCACACCAAGGTGTGATTGCTAGTTTAAAAAATCTCATAAGAAAAGATGTATATTAAATTTTATTATAGTTTTATTGATCACAAGTAGAAAACCTACAATGGCGAAACCTCATCCCATATCAACAGAACTCCTGCAGAGTTCATGTCATTCCATATCACTCACTACTCACTTATGAAAGGAAACTGCATTATCTAAATTACCCATTGATAATCTGAGAACAAAAGCTCGTAGTGTCTTCGATGGCTATTACAAGATTTGCAGTCTTATCATTCACCGGTTGGATGGGAGCTTTTATCCTCTGATCGTTGTCCTTTTGCATTAAGGGAACACATTTGTTTGCCGTAGTAACCAAATCTGATAGATCAGAAAGGGCAACACCTGCTCTGAGCTTGTCTCCAAATCTATCCTGCAACTGCTCCACTGCCTTATTCGCCTGTGTGGTTATATGTTGGTAAAAACCCACACAATAGCTTAATCTTTGACTCTTAACATAATCTACCAGTGACTGGGCTCTCGAGACCAGCGTTGTGGCTGAGATGTAGGCTGCCATGCCCAAAGCTGGATCGCTATCAGCTTGTTCCTTAATGCTTGTTTCTCGTACTGCATTTCCAAACATAGTATTTGTGCTAGTAATCATTACGAATACCAGGACTATTGCAACGTTAAAGAGTAAACGTCAACCCATGGCTGCTTCGTGCATAAGTTTCTCCCGTCTTTTGTTAATGCTGAGTATTGCTGCAAACACTTTGCATTTATTGTATATGCTGCGCGATCGTTATTAATGGCAAATGGTTATGCCGAATTAGATATTGTTCGTTCTGTTGGTAACTGATACAAATCTGTGTCACACACAGCCATTGTTGGTTACTCTTTATTAGCAGTTTCTAATGATGATTCCAAATGGCAAATGGTTATGCCGAATTAGATATTGTTCGTTCCATGCCTACTTTTACAAAACAAGATGATTACAAGAGTCTATTGTATGGAAATATTTGTTGATAGCTTACCTAATTAAAGAAGATCATGTAACAAAAACAACAAATTTTCTATATCTTAATTGGAGAATATCTAGTTCCAATAAACGTTGGATAATATGATACTTAAGCTCTATCCTCTTCAAACGCCTCCAACTCAATATATATAGTGTTGGATAATATGATACTTAAGTTTATCTTCTTCAAACGCCTCAATTCATAGAGTTTAAGTAACATATATAAAATAGAATATAATATTGCACTAAATAACATAAGCTCACACAAAAGGATAAATCCCTAGAGTCAGGACTAAACCTCAAGGTTCATTTGAGATAGTCATGCCCACCTATCCCTTTCTTACAATTGGATACAACATAGTTCACATATCAAAATGTAAATATTTTATCTATATAATTGGATCGTGATCTTTGACCTCTATTTTAAGTCAACTATTATTTGATCTTATGCTTCTAATTAAATTAAGTTCGCTTTCTTTTCCAATACACCTATAACATTTGTAACCACCTAAATTTATTTTTCACTTTCTTTTCCAATACATCTTTAGCATTCTTTAAAGTGCCAATCTTCTTCAACATCACCCTTCCATCCACTAAAGACTACCATATCTCAAATGGTTGAAGGCTCCTTCACATTGTTCATCCCATCGGAAAGAAACATTTTTATGCAGCAGATGAGTGAAGGGATGGATCTTGTTTGCCAGCTATGAAATGAATCTGCGGATTGACTGAAACTTCCCTTGTAGAGAACGAAGTTGGCTAATGTTCTTTGGTGGTGGAATTTCGATAATAGCTTTGACTTTGGCAGGGTCCACCTCAATTCCTTTTTCTGATACTATGTAACCCAGAAGTTTTGCTGACGTCACTCCAAACACACATTTCTTGGGATTTAGTCACACATTGAATTTTTTCAATTTGGTGAAAATTCTATCTAGGATCTCCAAATGCCCTTCCCTGGTATATGATTTGGCCAATAAATCATCCACATAGTCTTCCATGAAAGTATGCATCATATCATGAAAGATTGTTGTCATGGCATGTTGGTAGGTAGCTCCTACATTTTTAAGCCGAATGGCATAACATTCCAACAGAAGGCTCCCCATGGACAAGTAAAGGCAGTTTTATCTTGATCTTCTGGGGCTATTTTGATTTGGTTATATCCAGAAAAACCATCCATCAGTGATAGCATACCATGTCCTGCCGTCAAATCTACTATGATATCTATATTGGGTAGAGGAAAATCATCCTTAGGACAAGCTTTGTTAAGATCCCAAAAATCTATCCAGATGCAAATGTTGTTGTCAGGCTTTGAGACTGGTACTATATTGGAGATCCACTTAGCATAGTCAATGGGTCTAATGAATCCAACATCTAACAATTTCTTCAACTCTACTTTTACCAATAAGGCAATATGAGGGTGCATTTTTCTCAACTTCTGCTTGATTGGTTTCACTCCTGGAGGTAATGATAGATGATGCATGATGAGTGCTGGATCAATTCCTGGCATGTCAACATATGACCAAGCAAAGTTGATTTGTTTCTCTGTGAAAAATTTGAGAAAACTTGGCTTTTCCTGATCTGTCAATGATGCTGCTAGATGGATATTCTTCACTATCTCTTCATTGCCGATGTTAACAGAATGTGTGGGTTCAATAAAGACTTTTGATCTTTCCTGAAAATGTTCTAGGAGAGTATCAAATCTTCCATCCTTTGACTCCTCAGAGAGGTTTTCACCATTGGATGCGCTCTTTGTTTTTACTTTTTCCAAATCTGGTATTGCCATTGAATGGTTTTCAATATTAGATCTATTTCCTATATTATTCATTTTGCAGCTGGAAGATTTGATACTCTATATGGAAGCCTTGTCACGATGTTCATTGGTGGAATCTATTTTGGGATCATTGGCATAGAGGAAATTAATGATGGCGTCATCATTTGAAAATGTAGGGATGTCAAATGGCTTAGTTAGGTCCCAATCTATAAGCTCAAGATGCACTAAGGGTAAGCAGTCACCAGATGGGTTAAGATCAGAAATGGTAAGGGTTCGAATAGTGATGCCTTCAATTTGTTCGATAGCAAAATTGAGGTCTAGAAGGTAACTCTCTTCTGAATTATCTGTTTCACTCCGAGTTGAATCATCTACACTAGAATCATCAAGGTAAACTGTGATCCAAATTCAAATGATTAGGGCATTTTAATGTGGTAGGAGGAATTGCATAATTTATATACATGACAGCTCAATGTCTTGATAACGACAGAGATAGCCGATGATGAATCCAATCGTAATTCTGTGGAATGGTCTCGTATGTCTTCACTTCGGTGTG
This sequence comes from Sequoia sempervirens, assembly GCA_007258455.2. Taxonomy (NCBI): domain Eukaryota; kingdom Viridiplantae; phylum Streptophyta; class Pinopsida; order Cupressales; family Cupressaceae; genus Sequoia; species Sequoia sempervirens. The sequence goes on along the minus strand of VDFB02301694.1, from coordinate 193,660 downwards.
GCTGGCAAGTTCTTTTCGGCCATCTTTTCTTTCACGTCCTCTTTATAACCTAGTCCAGTCTTGTCTTTTGGATTGATTAAAATGGGCTGAATTGGTTCTGTGATTCCCTCTTTTCTTTTGCCCACGAGACCTTTCCCTTCATATCCCATCTTTTCCAAGATAGTGAAACCTTTTCCATATTTAGTTGTTTGTACAGTTACAGTTGCTGCCTGGGATTCTTCTTCATCTTTATAAAGCTAGTTTAGGATGTCTTTGTCTTCTTCTTCATCAAAGCTGGTGCTCTCTTTTATGAACTGTCCACCAAATTTGGTAACTGGTTGTGGAGTCTATTGTGTTGATGTAGAGGGTTGTCCATAAACTTTTGGAGAAGAAAAGTGTGACAGACACAAGGATCATTCAAAGAAGTATTCACCAACACCTTTGTGTTTGATTTGGACTTTTTCATCAAATTATTTTGACAAGGAATTCAATTGGGCTTTAGGATTTGAGGAGGTGGATGGAGTGACTTCTTCTTTCTTCTTAGATTGTTTAGACATGGAACTAGATTGATTGTCATGATTTGTGGCAATGACCAATAGTTTGGATGAGGAACTTGACTGGCCCTAATCACTGGAAGGTGGGAATGAAAGCTTCTCTATTATGAGGCACACATATATCTTGGACAAATTTTAGGGTATTGCAATATTAGGGACTAATTTGAATCAGCGAGAAATGGTAATTTCTTGACCACCACAAGGAAAGTTTAGGGCGGCTGGTGGTATGTTGAAGGAGACGACTTGCATTTCATGAGATCTGGATGACTGTATGCTGCTCAGTGTCTTTATGGGCTTTTAAGAAAATTATCTTTCAGTTAGATCCCACTTGAATAGGTAGGATGATTAACCCCTGTGAAGCTCTTTCCTCATCATCATATGATTTTATTGTAATCTTTTTCTTTGAATCAATTGCATTCTTAGAAAATCCCAAGGCACGAATAAGCTTTAAAGTACATATAATGGGCGGCTCCCCATCCTAATGGGAGGGCGTGTTTGACCCGCGATGTTTATGGATGGGACTTGATAGAAGAGTAGGATTATTAGAGGATGAGAAATGGGTGCATCATCATTTTGAGAAAAGGATAGGAAATGTGGCATGGTTAAAATGTCCACCATAGCTTTGAATTTACAAACTTCCGATTTGTTGGTATTGTTTGTGTCCACCTAAGACTTTTTCCAAGATCTTTGTGAAAATTTTGAGCAATTCAATATTGATATTTGTACAGGGATCTTTTGTAATTGGTCCACTATGTTGTATTGATTGGATGATGTTATGGATATTTTAGATGAACCTCCTTTTAAGACATATTTGGCCTATGCTCTGGTGGTCGCATTCACTGGTACACTATCTTGTTTCCCATTGATTTTGATGACATTGATTTGAGTATCATTCATATTCATGTCAGGTTTGGTGTCATTGATTTTATTTTCAAGGATAGCAATGTCTTGTTCTTGTTCGATTGGAACGTCATAAATCAAATTATCATTTGCAGTAATGCTTTGGCGGTCATTGGTTTCAATGGTATTCATTTGATTTTCTATTGCTGAAATATAATTTATGATAGTATCATGGACATAGTTTACATTCTTTTCCTTGTTATTCGTCGTAGAGGATTCCCCTTTTTCATAGTTTGGTAAGGGATTTTTGAATGCTCTATGATCTGCATTTGTTTGGAGTCCCTCTATTCATATGATTTTGGCATCTATCAAGTCTTGTATTTTATGTTTCAATTGCATGCAGCTATTCATTAGGTGACCTTTGCATCGGTAATTCCGCATTAATTAGGCATCATTCCACCATGATAGTTTTACTTTGGGTTTGAATCCTCGAGTGTCAAGTAGTGTTATGAGGTTATTTTCAAGAAGTTCTCTCAATGCAAATTCGTGTGATTTACCCAAAAGGGTGATTTTTTTGTGGTTTGATTGTGTTTCATATGGTGGAAATTTTGATGAGATGTTGCTTTGATTGTGTCCACTTTGGTTATTAGATGAGTTGGAATTTTGATTAGTTCCTTGATTGATGTTTTGATCCACCCTGGTTGTGGTTCCTGACAAGTTGAAGATTAGTTTGGCTTTATGTATTTTAACATTACCATCATTGGCATTTTTGTTCCTTGTCCAAAATTTGGGTTTTTCATTGTTATGATGGTTGGACGAACTAGCATTTTTTGATCTTCCATTGTGAATTTTCAATACCCCCTTTTGAATAAGGCTTCTTCGATTTTGACACCATTTTCTACCATCTTCTGAAAGCTAGGAGGACATTGCAATTGCAATCTATAGCTCATTTCGTTGTTATGGTTATCAATAAAAATTTCCATATTTTCTTGTTTAGGTATGGGATGAGCATAACAAGTGAATAAACTTATCCACCTTTGGAGGAATACAAGAAAAGATTCTCCTTATTTTTGTTTGGTATTACAAAGGTCCTTCATGGTTATCTCATGTGTAATGTTATAAGAATATTGTGTGATGAATCTGTTGACAAGTTATTGGAAGGATTTTATGCTTGGTTGCAACTTCGAGAACCATTCCATGCAGTGACCCCCTAGACTACGAGGAAAGAGTCTCATTAAGTATGTGTCCTCATGGACGAATTCAAGACTCATTGTTCAAAATTCTCGCACATGGTCTATAGGGTCTGATTTCCCATTATATTAAATGTCGTATTTTGGCAATTCACAGTTTTAACCTTATATTTGTTATATTTAATAGTATTTCCCATTATATTTGTTATATTTAACCTTCTATCAAAGGGATAGGGACAAATATCTTACAACAAGTATCTTTTTGGAGTCCCTCCTTGCATATCTTGGAGTTGTTGAAGCTTTTGCATCTGATTTGTCAAGGTAGCCATTTGATCAACAATAAGCATTTCAATTTCCGTTTTCTTTGGGACACTCTTCAATTTGTTAACATCAAATTAATTAGGTAATTTAGCCCCTTGGTTGGCTAAAATCAAAAGGTATTTCTCCCCATCCTTTTCAAAGACTTTTTCTAGTAATTTATGGAAATTGGGGTCTTGATTTGCTTGTTCAACATCTTCTTCTGTTATCCCATCTATTTCTTTTTGGGAAATTTTATGAAAAGGATTTTCCTCTGGTTTAGCCATGGTATGTGGAGGTTTGGTTTCTTTGTCCTTAAGTTTCTATTTTTGGGACCTTGTTAAAATGGGCATGCAAGTGACTAAGGTTTGCTAAATTTTGATCATTATTTGAGAGTGCCAAGGAAATACCTAGGTTGAATAGAATGATGAATTCTATTGATGTAACCAAGGTGATAAAATTTGACACAAAGTGCATTATTTCAAGATGAAGGATAAAAACCTTGATGGGAAACTCAACTTGATTATCAAATTTGGGATGTTGATGATGATGGGACTTTTAGATGTTTGATCAAAGTTTAGGTAAAATGTTTCACTTGGATAAGTAAATTTTAACAAAGTTTTTGAACTCTAAGGGATAATTCCAAACTTGAGGAGATTTTGAAATCTTGGTTCCAATCATGAAAAGGTGGATGAATTTTCCTTCCTAAATGAGATGTTTGAATCTTTGGAATAGTCTTGGATTTGGCAATAATAAAATGAATACAAGTTGGGGTTGTTCTTGGAAGCTTTTTTGTAAAAATTGAAGAGCAATCTGTCTCTAAAGTCATAAAGCATGAAAAGACGTTGTTGGTGTTCCTTTGGAATAAGAGCTATGGGTTTTGGTTTTCGGATTTTAATTTTGCGTGAAGCCATTGGATAAAAACCATGTTTAGGCTATTGTCAAGGTTGCAAATGACTCTGGACTAGAAAAATGCTTGTATTCTGGTTTCAAAATGACAGATGGGAACTGTATTTAGCTATCTATTTTTGGATTTTGGTGGAAGTGCCGTTACAGTGGGCAAAAATTCCACAAAGGTAGAAGCGCTATAGGAAAGCTTAGATGTGCCACAGAATGGCTGGGAGGTGCCACAGAAAAGGGTCAAAGTGCCATAAAATAGCTCGGGTGCACTATAGAAACAAGCGAATGCGCCACAAAATTTTGGGGTCAAAACAAAACAGAAAAGCTCAAATGCACTGGAAAATAAGGCAAAAGCACTGTAACAGAAGTTGAATGCATTGAAAAAATTGGTGAAAGCACCACAAAAAGCAGTGAAAGCACTGAACTGGGGGATGCAATAGTTTGTTTCCAGTTTGTTTAATTTCTCTGATTTTTGGTAAAAGGACAGTTTGTTCCAGATGATGTATTCTGAATCATAGTTTCTGTAGTTTTTCCAGTGTGTAAAGTTTCATTTGAAGTTTGTTTTGAGAACAATTTGACAAGCACAATCAAGCACAACATACATTCCCTAGGGCTGTGATGGACTATATTCTCTTGGATTCCACACAGGTTTTACCCCAATCGCACTTATCTTTAGTGGATGAATTCAGAAGCTTGGCCACATGGGCTCCCCCTTACATTGCACTCTCTTATCAGGTCAACCAAGCTTCCAGCCTCCATGAAACTCCCATGGTAAACTGATCATCTCTACTAAATACTGCGAGAATGTGGATGCCTTCACAATGACCATTGCTATACCAAGAGAATAGATAAAGGATTTGGCCAATTCTAAAATAAGGGTTCTAGTAAGGACTTTCTATTCGTAGGAGTTGACTCATTGAGTTGAGAGACCATTTCTGCCCTTCTTGTCAGAGCCACCCATGTGATATTGGCCTTTGTTCTAATATCCACATTTATATCTCGACTGGAAATACTCTTGGCTTTAGAGTGTTACCGTTTGAGTCATTCCCTTGGGTGAGTACTTTTTCCCGAAGGTAAGCCCTCAAGGATAAACAAAAGTGAGAGAGTATACCACAGTTCGATCCTCTTTATTCCACATGAATAAAGAGAGAACCCTCGCCGTATACCCTACTCACACTCGTAGATTAATAAAGAATGAGTATGGCTTTTTGGTCACCCAGTTAAGGGGAGAGCATATTCCTACCATTCAAAACACACCACAAATAAATGAAAAGGAAGGGGTCTTGCTTTTTGGTTACCTAGTTAAGGGGAGAGCATATGCCTACCCTTCCAAACAGGTAGTAAACATGGTGTTCATTCCTTGTTAATTAATCTATGTTCCTAATTTAAGCAAGAAGGAAAGACAAAATCCAGCCCCTGCATCAAATTCATTAGTAGTTTATCATAGATCTTCTTTGGCAAGCATTTCCTGGAGTTTCAGCAAGGTTTTGTAGCGCTTGGGAGATAAGCAAAAGCATTTTGATTTGTTCATCCGTTTTCAAAAGGTTTACAAGTAATTATTACCATTCATAAAAGCTTTCAAAACAAGCTCAATGTAAGAGAGGATAAATTGCATTTCATGTATATAATAATAACATTATAATTTATCAAGATTATGCACAAGGCAAAAAGTACATCAATGAATTTTCATAAATATATTCATCCATACTCGAAAGAGTTCAATAATTCCAATAAAAACATCTTTTCAATGTTACATCATAAAACCTTAATTTTACACATCAATGTTACATCGAATTCTTTCATGCAATACTTCTATTTCAAAGTTCAATAATGAATGTCAAATACATATACATATACAATGGGGCTATAAGAGCCATTCTAGAATGATACACAAGTACATCAATAGCAAATAAAACTTTGATCCTCCAACCGCCGTGACACCATCGGTCTTCTTGCAAGCTGGGGCCAAGAGTGTGATTCAGGCGCCTTTTCCGCCCAACCACGAAGTACATGACTTCGCCGGGTTCCTTCCTAACTCGAAGGAATCCCCGGCCCTGCATAAAGGAGCCTAGCAACCTGACACAATAAAACAGGAGGGAACTCTTGATGCATGCTTGGTGCCTATATGCATTTCTAACATGAGAAAACATATTTCTTGCAACATGAGGTGGCAGAGACTCAAATATATATATTTCTAGGCTTTTAAAACAAATCCATCTATTTCAATGGTACAAGCGCTTGGCCAAGCATAAATGAAATAAACAAGTGGTAGTTTCAGAAAAGGTAAAACTACCGTCTTTGTGGATCCACCTTCGGCATCCTGTCCCGGAAGTTACCAAAATACAGTATAATAAAGTGCAAGAACAGAAAGTTGTGCATTTTCTATACATGCTTCATGTATTCTATTGATTCTAAAAGAATTTTCTTCATTTATCCACATTCATGCATACTTAGGTTTCAAATGAGAGTTTCAAAACATCTTTTGAATTCCATTTGAACAAAAGAAAAAGGTTGTAAGTTTCAGTATTAAATATCATCTGCTCTTTTCTTAGTAATTTTCTCTGATTTGGTAAAGGAATCTGTTTTCACTCCAAGCTACTCTCTTGAAGGTTTTGTTCAAGTTTGGTTTTTCAAATGTAAAAATGCATGTATATCATGATACTTTCAGTGTATGAACATAAGTAGAGGAAATAATTTTCTGTATAAAACAGTGTTCTCAGATTTATGTATATATTTCTATATTTTCAAAATTCAAGCTGATTTGAAAGTGGAGTTCCCAATTTGCTACAGGTTTCTGGTTAACAATAATATACAGAAACAGGATAATTCTTTCAGGAAAAACAGAGGTTTGGAAATCTTGCATTTGAGTTTTATATTGTATACCAATATTCAGAAATTTACATCTGTATGTAAGCATAAGACATTGTGATCAAAGAAGGTCACCAATTTACATGGTTCTCAGAGGTACATTTTCATATTTCCAGCTTCAAAAATTACTGAGATGCTTGTATATATTTGACATAAATTATATCACATTCTGAAGATGGTTTTCCTGTATAAATTTGCATTTATGTATATATATATATATAGATACAGCTGAGTGTATATATATATACATATATATATATATGTTTTAAATAAAAAGAAATACAGATTTTCATACTGTTCTCATGTTTTTTGGCCGTGCACACAGAAAAGAGCATTATACAGGGTTCTCAGCAGGTGATAAGCACCCTAAAGGTGCTGGGAGGCCTTGCCTCTCCCATGGGGAGGGCGCAGGCTGTGAGGAGCTCGCGCCCACTCCACAGGCCGCGGCCTAAGGAGGGCGCGAGCCTCCCCATAGAGCCATGCCCTTCCTATGGGAAGGGTTGGGGATTAAAATCCCTCCCCTCTACAGTAAAACAATTTCATAAAAACAGAATTCGCTCAGCATTCAACTGCAATTTAATTCATTTCAAAAGAATTTTGAATTACTGTCTGGTAAAGGTTTTCTTGCGAGATTATATGTATATATATATGTATATATGCACAGGAATATAAATTCTTGTGTATATATATATGATTTCAGATCTTTTCTCACAAATTTTCTGTACTAAAGAATAGCAAATGAGGACAGTTTAAAGAAATGCAGCTTTGCAACAAATTATAACCCTGTTCTAGAAGAAAGAAATTGGGTATTTTCTCTACAATGCAACAAATGAGTAAAAGGTTTTCACTCAGATTTAAAAATAAAACTGGAAGACATTTCTTAGATATTTGTAATCATTTTCATAAAATGATGCATAAAATTTCTCCAATTTCATACTGAAATTTAAACTGGTTTTTTAAAAGCAAAGAATGGAAAACCTGGCAGATTACTCTAGTTGCAGATGTCTAGAATTACCTTCAGTCTCGTTCTCCCTGAGCCCTGGTTATGTTCTGAATAATGTTCTCTTCTCTCCCCCTTAAAGCTTTATTCCTTCTTCCGAGAGTCATGCAGACCATTTCCAAATGACAGATGTGTATTTTTCTTGGCAAATTTACATGCAAATTAAAGAGGTAGCCACCTGCCGAGAGCTTTGTTGGTTTTTAAGGAGAATTTCCTAGAGCCCAAAGTTTCTCGGGACTGTTTGTTTTTCCTTCTCCAAATTTTGGACTTAGGTTTAAATGCAAACAAAGCTATTTCCACTTTTTCATATGCAAACAAAGATATTTCCTCTTTATCATATGCAAATATAAAATGTTTCCACTTTATTTTAATTTCCTAATTAGATAAAATTTAATAAACAGATTTTATATTATTGCACAGAAAGTGGATTATACTAAATAAAATAAATCATAATATTTTCACAACTTTAATTGATAATTAATTAAATATTTTTCTTTTTCTTTTTATGTTATTATTTTTACCATTTACTTATTCAAATCATTTATTACCTATTTGTAAGCAATTCAAAACAATCATATTGAAACAGACATTGCCTAAATGCAACTATATGATTTTTAGGTGTTGTGTGTGCGATTGAGAGTTCCTCCTTTTTTACCCTATCGGGAAGCTAGCCTTCTTTTCCTCAATCACACTCTTGGTCTTTGACCACCTGCGACTTAGATGCACTCAGGTGTGCCACAACGAAATTGTATCATTAACCGATATAGAAATATAAATCAAAGCAATAATTAAATCAATACTTCTATTTTGTTCTATCTTGTATATTTTAAAATAAAATGCGTTCATAATTCTAAAAGCAAATATTTTTCTACATTTCCATACACCAAAGCATTGTATTATATCACATTGCTCTAACACGCACCATCATTCATATAATAAATCTCTCAAAGTCATGGTCAAAACAGCATCAAAGTCTGAGACGTGACAGTTTATCATTGGGATGTAGCTTTAATTTTTGTCTCTTTCATCACCGTACCATAGAATCTACCTCATCTTGTACCTCAGACACTTACAACCAACGACAAATCTCGTGCAAGTCCACCAACCAAGTCACTAGTATAAACAAAATCAATGCATTTAGATTTCACCAATAACATGATAATGTTATAATTACATTCATTAGTACTAGCATCTATAGATCATAACTATCACACCCACACATAAGTTCATTTAACATAATAGGGTCATAAAATACACCCCTAGTCCAAATTACCACGGGCTAGGGGTCATGCAAGAAAATTAATGAGTCTTAGGAGATATGAAAAATTTATTATTCTTACATATGAATTAATTGCACAAATAAATGTATTTGAATACTAATACAGGATAATAGGTCATGCAAACATGTACCAAGTCACCTCCTAACAACTAGTGGAAAGGATAGGAGTCAAATGACAATTTGATTTTTTTTTTTAAAGTTAGGGCCAATCTTGCATTGCTCAAGATCGGACCCATGTGTTGTAGCATTAACTAAGGACAAGAAAACAAATGTCAATAAACACATGTATAGAGATGAGTGGAAAGATAGATTTAGTAAATGGTTGCATTAATAACGTTGAATGTGCGGGGATAGGTCCATATATGGCAAGGAAAGGGTGAAAGTAAAAGGGGATGCATCATGATTCACAAAGGAGCCAAACTTAGCACAAGAATGTGCCAATTGTTGCTATGTAATTGTGCTAAGACATTTTTATCAAAATGGACCCAAAACTAAATGGGAATTTGCATGGATATACAAATTTTACTATTAAAATTTATATTATATAATAATAGACATGAAATAATTAACATTTTCAATTTACAAATTATTTTAACTAATTTATATTTGATTTTATTTTCATAACTAAATAATAGGCATTCCTTATTCCATTATAGTACACCTAAATTTAAATAAATCAATTGGCAATTGATAATTGAGATATCATTTTACCAAATTAAATGCAAGAGGATTATGGTACTTAGAACAATGATGAAGAGATATACTAATGTACAACAAAATTTATTTATTTGTATCTAGAAAATAATGCTTCTCATGTGCTCATTGTATCTTAATTGTAATAGATTCAAAATCTTTTGTGGGTAGAATCAACATCTTGTTGAGTTGAACTTGAGATACTTAGAAATGGCCTAATTTACAAAATAATCCTATAACTCGTGGGATTGACCTAGTTGATTGTACAGTCTTATAACATTTTGCCTCAATGACTGATATTTGGAGATGCACAAGGATTGATCGTATTTAAATACCTTAGAGAAGTTGTTGGATTGCAAAGGTCAATTCTCCTTAGTCAACCCTGTGACAAATCATTCTTATGGCCTTAGGTGAAAATCATAGATAACATTCTTTAAAATGCAGATGTCCTATATACAAATATTGATGTAGATGCATTCATTTAGTGCTCCAAACTAAAGTGTTTCTAGGATGATTTAAATAATGACCGATTTTTCTTACATATGAATTCATTACTCAAATGAGTGACTTTGAATACCAAGACATGATAATAGATCATGCAAACATGTACCAAGTTAACTCCTAACAACTAGTGAAAAAGATGTGAGTGCAACAATTTAAATTTGAGAATTTTGAGTTTGAAACCAATCTTGCATTGACATTAAAAAGTAATAATAATTTAATAAACAAAATCTTATAAAAAATCTTACTCCTAGTCTTTACTCTAATCTTCTCGAAAGAAAATTAAATTATTTCTGCATAGAAACAAAAAGAAGTGAACAGGAATCACCTTTACAGATATTAAATGCTTGGCTATCCTAATTTCTGAAGACTATTTGCAGTCATGTTCCCACTTGAATTTACAAGTAAAGTCATAGATATCTTGGTCACTAGGCCCCTATCCAAGCAGCCCAGCTAAGGAAGATAAGAATATTGAAAATTAAATATCAAAAATAAAGATAAAGCCAAAGCCAAAAAGGAGACAATTGTCACTGTCATAACATCTGTAGTCCAACTTTGGATCCTCTAGTATTTCTTAATACTAACGATAAGAACAACCACAATAAAAGTTTACATTGATAAATATTCATGCTATTTTTTACTTTGGTCTAAGACTCTAAAGTGATTCCATTCAAATTCCATTCTACACTCATTACTTAGGAAGTTTAGATCTTTTCTTCCCTTGGTTTTCCTTTATATTCCTCCACAAGAATATGTTTTTCTTCCTTGAGAGTTTCAGAGTTTTCAAGTAGATCCACATTTTCTTTTTCATTAACAATTATGTTCTTCACTGTTCATAAGTAACTCATTATTCTCTTTTTCATGAAAAGTTAAATGTTTTGCTTTTAGTTTTGTCTTCATGGCTTTCACTTTTACTTTTGCACCACAACCGACTACTTTTTGAATGTTGTGACCTCCATTATTCCATGTACTGCTTGCCTAACATTAAAGAATTACTTGTCCCTCTATGCCTTTCACACTTTCTTTGTTAACAGCAGCAGTACTGTTCTCCTGAGTTCATTCTCTGACTAAGAAAGGGTTTGTTTGTGTCAACAGAGGAGGAAAGAAGAACAACTATACTAAAATATACCATTAGATCTAAAATAATGAGGTTAATAGGAGCAATAATTATTATTTTTGTTGTGGCCTTGGATGTGGCAGCAGGAATCCTTGGTCTCCATGCAAATAGTGCCCAGAATAAGGTATTAATCTAGTAACTATAGAACTTGTCTGAGTGAGTTTAATGGGAGCCTAGAACAGCATTGTTTTAGTTCTACAAAGTTGTGGTTGTTGGGTTAGATGGTACAGAGTCTTTTTTATGTTTTCAATCTTGGGTTCTCTTTATCTTATGACTGAACTCTTTTAGTGTTGATTTTGGGTTTCCATGTATGAATGCAGGAGAAGCATATAGGTCTTTTGTTTATAGAATGCAGGTATCCAAGTCATGAAGCGTTCCATCTGGGAGTGGCAGCAGCTTCACTCTTGTTGATTGCCCATGTCATTGGCAATGTTGCAGGAGGGTGCATTTGTTATGGGTCTAAAGAGGAGCTTGCAAATTCTCCTATCAACAAGCAGGTTGCTGGGATTACCCTGCTCCTTTCATGGTAACCTTCATTTTTCTTTAACTTCACTAGGATATAACAAAGCTGTGGTTTGAAAATACAGGATCATCTTGAGCTTAAAAAATGTCTAAAATGTACTTTATATCTGTATGTTTGTCAGTGAAAGATTTACCCCTAGAGAATGTGTGTACTTTTCACAGTTGAAGGGCTTGGCAACTTGAGATTCATTGTTTAAATCTGTTAGAAAAGATAGACCAGTCACAAAAAGGACTAATAATTCAGTAATAGAACACCCAACAACAAGATTTTAACAAAATCCTTCCCATCATATACAGTATAACTGATGAAAAGCCTTCTTGGTTTTGAACGGTCATTTCTTGGGCCTCCCTTTTGTTTTGAACGGCTGCTTCTTGGACTCATGGTCAGTTACAATTTGAATGACTGGACCAAAAATGGCATTTTTAATGACTTCTTAGTAAATGAAATGAATTTAGAAATATTTTTATTTATATATAAGATCGTTTTTAATTTTGAAACTTATTTATTTAGAACTTGCCCTTATATTATAATACCAATACTAAGCTTAAGATATGTGTTTTGTATATAAATTCTAAAGCTAAATATTCTTTTGATATCTCACATCTTTCTTTTCACATCTTCTTTCATGTTTCTTATGCACAACCTTCAAAAGGGGTTAAAATTGACAGTTGACCTACCTGTCAAATAAAAAATTGTGACAGATATTTATTTTTAAAATTACATTTCAAATATTGAAAACATCATATTTTAAACAGATATATCTAGATTAGATATATTTAACTATAATTATATTTAATTTTTGAGGGTTTATACAGAATCTTCTCTTTTAATTTTTAAATAATACAACCTTTTGATTATATTTTATACCAAAAATCTCCAAATACAGCCATATGGCCATCAAATTTAGGAGTCACAATACTCTTGTTATTATGGTTTCCAGTTCTCATTTCTGCAACATATCCTTGGAGTGAAGGTCTAAGACTTCTAGCAGAACTTTCCTGCTAGACTTCCATTTAGTCTCTTTAGAAATTTTCATTTTGATAGTTTCTTGCTTAATGCATTGGCTTACTGGCCTCCAGTGTCCCCTTTTGTGGAGGTTAGTAGGATTTATAAGGGACAACATGCACGAAATTTTTTTCCAATTAGAAAGCATGGCCATGACCATGATTCCCTTGTTAATTACATCTCTGAACCTTTGTTATAAGTACTTGTGTGCTTTATGAATCCCTTGCCTTTGACGTATAATTATTTTCAATGCAAATTCTCAAAAGTTTTAAGAGTTTGTTGCAGAGCAAGATATCCTCCTCTCTCTTTTTAATGTCATCATTGACCCTGGAACCATTAAGAAATAAGAAACAAAAGAACTAGTTGAATTAACATGGCCCTTCACCCTCTTTTGATTTTCTTCGGTACTCTTCTATGGAATGAAAGTTGAAATTATTGCTGTACATAGAAAATCCATGGGACCAAACAAGCTCTATGTGAACCATATTGTTTTCAACTTGAAAAGCATCCAAAATCACATTCATTAGTTTTTGCAACATCCCTAATATAATTAGGAAGCTGGGCAAGCCAGCTCAGCCCATTAACTAATTAGTACTGTTCATTGTTCTTAACTGAGTTTTACCTATAGAAAAAGCTGAAATGTTTTTCTTCACTTCTTCATTTCATGACATTCATAATTATAATTGGTTTTCTAATTTAGGAGGTATCTTTGGGAGACAATGATTTGGTGTTTATATTTTGAAGTGTGCAATCTAAACCCCTCAGATTCTATGTAACCTCTATTTTTAAGTAAATAATATGCATGAAATTAGAGCAAATGAAATTTACATGTTTATTTTGTAACAAATTGTAAATTATGTATTATTATCTTTTAAATTTAATAAAAAGTTAATTAAGACTTATTCATATAGAAAAATCTAATCTTAACCATCATATACAACTGATGTGAGTGCACTCAACTTAAATATCATGTACATTTGTAGTCAAACACTATAAACATGGCTGATGTTAAAATTGAACACTTATTGAAACCCTCTTGCTAGTTATACTTTTGAGTTCCATTAATCTAGACTAATCATTAGCAAGCATTAATAAATAATATCAGGACATTAAGCAAATTCACCACCAATGATCCACCGTCAATAAATTCACCTCCAACAATTCATCGCCAACAATTCATCATCATGACAAATTCATCTCGTGGAAAATTCACTACCATGAATTGCTGGTGAATTGTTAGCAGTGAATTTTCCTAAAACCATAATTTTAGTTAGTTCCAATTGTCAGTGACCTCTTGGTTAAAACTTGATATCAAGGATCATCAAGTTGGCTTAACTTTAAAACCTGTGTAATAGTGATAGTCTGCAACTTTTCTTAGATATCTGGATCTAACCTTGCTTATGCTGTGTTTAGATTTTGTTTTGAAATCTATATGGTGATAGTTAACATGATTTTTCTTTGGTAGATATATCTCTTAATAAAGAGAGAAGACAGATTATTAACTTAAACATAAGTCATTTTTTCTTGGGTTACTGATCTTCTTTTCCTATTTGGGTGTTAAAGGATAATGCTTGGTGTGGCATTCGGATTGTTGATACTTGGAGCCATGTACAATGACCATTCAAGGGCTACTTGTTCACTTAACCGCCATAAGTTTTTGTGGTATGGAGGAGTATTGTGTTTTGTGCATGGAGCGCTTATAACTGCATATTATGTTTCAGCCACAGCAGTCGTCGTGACTGGTAAAGACATGAGAGGCCTGCCCATGGCAGAAAGAGGGCGGAGTGATTTCTGATCCATCTTGGTTTTAACCAATTTTGTAAAAATCCATTGAAGAGGATTTTCTTCATGGTGGGAAAATTCTACTCAATTGAGTATCAAACATTCCAGATTGTCATGCAAGTTAGTCTGTAGGAGGGATTCCAATTTGTATGTATGTGTTTGTTTTACCTCATTCTCTCTTGAATTAGATTAGGGGGTTTACAGTTCGAAACCCACTATGGAGATTGTAGAGTGAAGAGAACAGTGGCTTTGCTGTGTGGGATTCATTTTCTTTATGTAATCATTTCAAATATTGTTTTATCCTTTTGGTTGCCAAACTTGTGTTTGAGAATGTAATTTCAAATTCAAATTTTATGTCATGTTTTATTTCATCCTTGGTTGGGGTGTTCTGGTATATATGGCTCTGTAAATTTGAATTAGAGTTGAAATCATTTTCTGTTCTTTTTATAGAATACATAGTGAACTTCACAGAAAGATTTCTATATTTTATATTGTATATTACATCTAACATCTGAGTGAATTTGATGAAAGATGTAAATATTTCATATTCGCCTTAGATTTTTAATTCACATCTTACTGGACAATATATAAGATAGTAATAAGAGAGTTTGTGTTTTTTTTAAAGATCATTTCCATATAATTCTTTAATCTGTATTTTAGATTGGATATTAATTTTGTGGGTCAAGATACATAAATATAGGTCACAAAATTATATATATATAATTAATAATATTATATAAAAAACATTACTAATTTTTTTAATGTATAGTTCTATTAGGAGGACTGAAACAAACCAGAAATAGGCATGTTACAAAATATCCTAGACATAGATCTAGATGATTATGAATGTATCATAACAAATACTTATACTAGAGATGCTTAAGAAAACTAGAATAGTCTACTACAATTAGGTTCATAGGTACCCTCTTCCTTCTTGGCCAAGGTGGTGCACTCTGTCAAAAATTTTATCACCTTCTCAAATTTGACTATATTAAAAGTGCTCCTATAGGGGGAGGATTTTTCTATGTGAAGTAATTTGAGAACATTCTAAGAATGTTGAAAAGCGGATTTTCCACTATTTGTAGAGAGGAACTTTTGTATAGCTGCAACCTCCCGTATAAAAGCCTCAAGCCTCTTCTCGATGTATCTCACTATGGTAATTGATACCAAACCATGAAATTTGCATCCAATCATTGGGATAGAAGATAGTCTCTTAACTACTGCATTGTCAACAACATCATCCAACTTGACCCTAATGTTCTCCCATATGGAATATCTCCTAGGAGCTTTGGTAATCTCTTTATCACCTATTAACATGAGAACATCCCTCATAAAAAATGATGAGGTTTTAGAATTAACACAATGTTTGGTAGCCCATTCAATGAAATATCGACATAAAATCTTCTTTATAGCTTATAAGAATTCCTCCTCTTGGAAAAAGAACACTTATGTCATTTGGGCTACTGTAACTTCACCTATAAACGTCATCTACCTTACAAAAGATCGCAAGTTTAGTGATGGCTCCAAGAAATAATGTAGAAAATAGAGAGAACTTTAAATGTGGATGGATGAAGCCTCAAGTAATTTCATATTGAAGGTTGAGCAAGTGGAGTTAAGTGGGAGTACTTCCTGTTTTGGGAAATTATGATCAAATCTTTGCCATCTTCACACACAAATTAATAAATATTTTCTTCATAATCATTTAACATTATTGTTTGTATATTTATCCATCGCATAATATTATATCATCAAATCTTAATTCTTTTAATTGATCAATGCCTTGGCTTGATAGATAATTGACCAACTTATTTCCTTATTAGCAGCAATGGTTTGTAGGGAAAGTCACACTATGTAATATATCTAAAGCCTCCTTTAATGCATTAATTATCTTCCAACTTGTCGAATATCTATTCATTATATAGAGGGTGACAATCAATAAATCTCATATCAATAATAATGTTTGAATTTACAAGATTTAACTAGTTGTAATCCAAGACTTTTGATAGGAATTAATCTTTACTTAGGTGAAGATTATTTATTATTTGTATTATTTAATATTTGTAGGAATATACTAAAGGAATTCCTACAAGTCTTTTGCCTTATTTGAGTATTCTCAAACATGTGTGAGAATGACTCTTTTTTATAATTCCTTTTTGGAGGAATATTAAGGCTTAGGTGTAGCCTCATCCTTAAAGAGGATTTTGACACCTTGCACACACATATGCTGAAAGATGGCATGCATAGACATGGGATTTACTTATGCAACTCCTTTCTTGCCTCTTTATTTGAGGTGCTTCTCTCATTCTTCATATGAATCATTCTATGTTTGAGCTCTCTCTCTCTCTCTCTCTTTGTGATATCTTTAGGCTTTATGTCATCTTCATAATATAGGGGGTTTTTTCTTTTCTTTTTCCCCTTACAAAATCTGGTGTCTCCTCTTGGATGTTGGTGTGCTTTCTCATGGTTCTCATCTTGATGGTAATATTTTACTTCAAACAATTTCTCTTGGATTAGTACTTTCCATTTATCTTATTTATTTCATTTATCATTCCTTTCAACTTCATTAGTAGTTCTTGGTTTCAATTTTTTAGCTACTTCTTTAATCGATTTTTATTGAAGAATCACAAATGACACAACTTGTGCCAAATGAGCTTAAATTTCCCTAATATGCATTGTTGAAATTTAATTTTCATAAGCCTTTTAGAATTGGAGTCCACTTAACTCTCAAGTGACCAACTAAGGGAAGGATAGGATTTGAGACCACATGAACAAGAGAAATGGATGGTTTATTCCTGTGGAGAAATTTTTTCCTTCAAACATTTTGGTTTTCAACCCTTACTTCTTGCCCGCTCTATGATGGCACCGTGCCCGAAGGACAAGGTTTATTCTTGCATAAAAGTGTGCAATGTGCCACATGGTGGTTGCACAACTTTTCTATATCATTTTCCTTTCGGACCCGAATTAAGATGCATGTCTGTTTAGTGGGGATTTTCCCTAAAACTATTCTCACCAATTCTAAAATTGCTCGCTAGCTTGCCACATCAGTCGTTTCGTCGAGCAGGTTATATCTTGCATGGGTGCATCTCTGTTGGGCGGAGTTTGTTGGACAACATGGTGGAGTTTTACTTTCGAGGTTGGACTTTTGGGATGACATCATCATTCGTCATGAATGATCAGATCATGTTTAAAAGACCAATCTTGGATTTGATCTTCTTCTAACAACATATCTTCGCAAAGCTTCTATAAAATTTGGAGCCATAAATGAGGAAGTAAAAAAATTATGAGTAAATATTGTTGCGACCTAATTAGGCTCTGGATTAGATTTCAATCTATCAGATTCAAACATCTGGCAATTGTTCTTCTCTACTGGTTACAGTGATAGTTTCTTCTCCTGGCTCTAAAAAGGGGTTTGTAGTAGGGAAATAGAGATATATTTTCTGGAGATAGATTTTAGGGAGATACATTTTCTCAGGAATAGGAAGATTTCAGAGAGCATTGTTTACGCTCTTTGGCATGCTATATTTATCAAGACTATTAATCAAATTGGCATCCGACCTTTGTTTTCAGTTAATTTATCATAAGAATTAGATCTATTAAGAAGAAATCTTTGGAATTGTGCATTTTATGGCCTTTATCACAAATTTCTTTTTCTTATATCATTTATGCTGAGAGCACCGTGTTAAGGCCTTATGTAGATACTCTGGATGATTTTTTTACATGTTGTTAGTTTTTATGTTTGATGCTATCTTTTAGAAAACTGATCGCGTTCATCATACTCTTTCATTTTTTGTAAAGGATATGTTATTTTTCATATTATGTTGTAAAAGAGGGAGGATTCCATGAATATCTAATTATTCCTGTTAATCTCTAGGGTTTCTTATTCTTGTCTAACCTTAATGGATGCTTCCCATGAGGAGATTTGAATGACTGCATTGTGCTTTCTCTATCCTTTTCCATTTGTTCTCTTCCCAACAATGAAGAGTCTATGGCATTTTGTGTCTATTTCATCTGGAATAAGAAGTTGTTAAAATTTGAAATGTTGTAAAAGCTTTGGTGCATCGCCATCTTTATGTTTTTCTTGCATTTCTCTTTCCCCCTTTTTCCAAAACACAAAGAAGAGTCAAATTTCTTTAAAAATCTTGGAGGTCATTCAATGAGGCGTATTTTGTCCCTCACTCGTTGAATTTCCCATAAGGTTGTTTGGAGAGGTGCAAGCTTTATGATCAACAATTCAGATTCTTCTGGCATGCCTGGTGGGACACAAGTTTTTCAAACATCTGATTGGAAGTTAGAAATATTTTTTAAATTAGACTAAGAGGAGGGGTTGGAAATCTCATTCCCAGAGTTCAAACAAGAGCATCTTCTAGAGGAAATTTTCAATACTCTCAGCTACCCATTTCAGCCCCTAGATGAAGACGAGTTACAAGTTCTATATCACCTGTCAGGAGCAAAAGAGTGAGATGTGCTAGCCCACAATTTAGAGCTTTATCCACTCCCCTAGAAGGTCGAACATTCCAAATTAGAATACCTTTCAACCCCATCCATAGGAATCTATTCTCAATGGCTTACTTAGGTGCTCCCACTCCTAGAAATTTTGTAACATGGGTAGTGGTAGCCTGTTGCTTCCACCTATGCCCCTAGATGTGTGGCCCACCATACCTTCCAAATGCTCTCAAATCTATTTTGATGCTAATTGGGGAGGCTTTTAAAACCCCTTCTGAACACCTCTATGATATAGCAAAGGTACATGTAGACTACATAACATTGCAAAAGAAAATATGGCCCTCAGACTATTGGTTGCATCTTTTAAAGGGAAGGCTCAAGATTGGTATAGATCCGTGACTTCTGGCTCCATCCACTCTTGGGATGAACTCGAAGAGAAACTATTCAAGTGCTTCTCAGAAAAAGGAGATCACTACTTCATACTGAAACAATTAATCACTATCAAGAGAGCCTTGTGGGAGGCCATGATCAATTTCAATAATAGGTCTCACAAAACCTGGCAAAGGATTTTTGTGATAGCTAGGCCTCTGGCAGCTATGGCATTCATGTTCTATCTAAAGAATTTCAATTCAGACATTGCAGTCCTGATACATTCTATGGGAGGAGATACCTTGCTCGACACATATAGTTTGGTTGTACATGCAAAGAACAGTCTCATTGACACGGGGAAGCTTCCACCACGGCCACCAATGCCCATGTTTACAAAAATATCTGGTGCACCCTGGGAAGAAGCAACTCCTAGTACCTCCACTTTACAACCAAGCACATCGGTTGCACCATCGCCATCCATGTATGTATACCAAAGAGCACAACCTAGCACGTTGAGCTCCTCTTCACTAGCAGTAGATGTCAATGGTGTGAAGAGCCTCATGCAATCCTTTTCAAATGAGCTAGTCCTTATCTGGCACCAGCAGGCGGCAACCCCAAAGCCTCCCATACAAAACTATCAAGGAGGAAGGACACCCTATTAGCAGAACACTTACCAAGGAGCTTTGAAAGGAGGTAATGAGCAAAATGCATCTACAAGCCAGATAGTCCTAGTCACCATGCCGCTTCAAATTGTCAAGAGTAGCTTGAACAAGGATTTGGTCCCAAGACAAAATAACCTAGCAAAAGATCAGAATGTGTGGTGTTCCTATGTAACGACAACCATATGCCCTGAAATTGTCTGAGGGGAAATCTCCAACAAAAGATAGTAGAAAAAAGAGGCTAGGGTGTGTTTTCAAACATGGAAGAATATCAGTCTCCTAGAATGGAGAATGTCCACTTCAAAGCACAAACACAAGGGATGTACTTAGAACAAGAGCTGGATATCTCACCAGACCAAGCACTATTTTCTTGGATGGATGAAGAAGATGGGGTATTTGCAAATGATGTTTTGAAAACTAGTCCTTCATAGGTACAGTTAGACTACAACACACAGTCCAAGAGAAGACTCACTGGAGAATATGCGCAACAAGATCCACAATGTCCACAACCATAACAACCACAACCATGAATAGAGAAAGCCTCACAGATCCGACACACTCAACAATCGCAAGCTCTGCCATTACCAGGGAAGGATATGGACAAAGCATTGAGTCCATCCAAGTCGGACCAATCCCTTCCTAAGGTAAATGAAATACCACCGTTCAAACCTAAGGTTTTGCTAGTTGAAATGCTTAACATAGTAGAGCAACTAAAAAAGGCACCCACTAACTTGTCTCTATGGGATGCTATATCAATTCCATAGCAGAAGACATTTCTCTAGGAAGCATTGAAAAAATAAGAACATTCACCATGGGTAGATATAGTCCCACTATGTAATCAAGATAGAGGAAAAGGGCCTGCATCGGATCCCCAACCTTTAGGAGCTACAACATACATGAATGCACAAATAATATAAACACAAAAAGGTAAGAAAACCAAAGCCCACTCCTTTCTTTTTAATGTTTATTGTGGGAGACAATATTTTACACAATAATATGATTGATTCGAGAGCTAGTACCATGGTCATTCCCAAACAAGTGGTCAACACCCTGAATCTTAAATATGAGCCTCTTGAGAAAGGTATCATGCAATTAGATAGGAAGAAGGTGTTGGTGTGTGGTGATTGATCATGCTATACTGTATAGCCCATGGTATACTGTACACCTCGACATGTATCCTTGCCGAGGTCCGGGTCCAAGCTAGGCCTCGGGCGGGGGTTAGGGGGTGGCAGCCCCTGAGAAAAATTTTATTCCTACTTTTTCGCGTCATCACCGAAAAAGGGAAAAATCAATGAAAAAAGAAAAAATCCATTTTTGTAGAACCCTAAATGTGGAAGCTTCTAAGCTTGTTAAAAGGGGGTTCGGTTGGGTATTACATTATGATGAAAATGCAATTATTCGCAAGATTGTAATAGGGTTTTTACTGGATAATAAAAGTATTGGATGGCTGCGGTTTGGTGGATGTAGCCCAGATTGGGTGAACCACATTAAATTCTTTGTGTTATGATTTATTCTGTGTGCGTTTTAGTTTCTCTGTTTATTAATTAAATTTTCATTTAATTGTTAGATATCTGCCATTTCTAACCCTAACAAGTGGTATCAGAGCGAGTTGTGTTTCGATTATCATCTGTAGGAAGGTCTCGCGGTTGAGTGGGAGTCTCACGGTTGAGTGGGAGCAATGACAGACGAGGGTAAGAAGGTTGAGAAGTTTAATGGGCAAAACTATCAGTTATGGAGGATACATGTCGGGGTGTACAGTATACCATGGGCTATATAGTATAGCATGATCAGTCACCACACACCAACAATCTCCCACTTGGAGATTGATTAGGCTCCACACCATCACAGAAGATCTCGACTGTTGGCCGCATCAAGGATCTTTGCTTGACTCTATTCTCATGTTTGAGCCAAATTGTCACACAAGAAGTGGTTGTAATCGACATTCCCCCAAATTTAGAATGTGTCTTTCAAGAAACTTCATGGCAAAGCTCGATGGATATTTGGTGTTTGATTGGTCTCATGTGATACTGTGGACAAAACACAGGGCGAAGATGAAAATTTTGTCAAAGCCTTTGTACCCCGAACATATAGTAGAATACATAGTGTTGAGTTTTGAAGCAGTGTATACCTCCTTCTAAAAAAAAAAAGATGTATTGTGTAGAGATGTTAGAAGATGAGGAGGACTCTAGCAATCAAACTCCTCATGAGGAGGTCTTGCTCAATCAACTCATTGATTCTAATCAATTCAAGAACTTCCATGCTACCGAATTAGGCACCTATGTGATCTTCAACAATGACCAAGTCCTCTCAAAATTGGTAAAAGAATAGGAGAAACCTAGTAGACCGAGTAACAATAGTTTATGGACACTATATTTCGATGGCATAAAATGAAAAATTGGTTATGGAGCCAGTGTCCGATTGGTATCTCCAATTGAGTTGAAGACCCTCAAGGCTTTCCACTTCCAATTGCCATGCTCAAATAGCAACACGGAATATGAAGCTTTGGTCCATGGTTTGACTCTCGCAGAGCAGATGGGAACAAAGAGAATATAGGTGTTTAGAGATTCGGAGTTGATTGTGAGCTAGGTTCGCAGATAGGCACCCACTAAAAATGTGAGAATGAGATCTTATTGGCACAAAATATGGGACGTCATCGAAGGTTTCAAAGATTTTAACATACAGGTTATCCTATGGACTCAGAATTTGGTCGTAGATCGAATGGCTTCGATCAGCTCATAGTTTGATCCAACCCCTGAATTAGCCAAAAATCAACATATAGTGAATACCATCAACTAGCCATCAATGCTTGACAATAACCAAAATTGGTAGGTCTTCAAAGATGATACTTAGATTGCCACATTTCTACAAAAGTCATGGAAATCTTCTGATCATTCATGGTCTGAAGCCCAAAGGATTGCCAAAGAAAAGGTAATACAATTAAAAAGCAATAAGCCTCCAAGAGGCTTGATTTCTCTTGAGAATCTCTTCGACTGTGAGGATGCAAGAAATAGTAACACAAAGATTCACCACTGACAAAAGAGTCTATGAAGACCTCGATGTCGAATGAGGAAAAAACTTAAAATTTAGAAGGAACATCCCACAGGTGAACAATGATAGATTGAAGGGCCTATGTGTTAAATACGATGGGGTTGTGGCCTTGACCTACGACGATCCCAAGGGATACGATCTAGGAATCATCCAACATACTATTGACTTAGCTAAAGGTTCAAAACCCATCCAACAAAAATAAAGGCCGGTTAATCCAAAGGTAGAGGTGTTGATAGCGTGGGAGCTTACCAAGCTGATTGAATCAAAGAATATTTACTTGATCAAGCATTCCACTTGGGTATCCAATTTGGTCTTGGTATGAAATAAGAATGGTGGCATACAGCTCTACATGGATTTTTGGGACTTGAATAAAGCCTTGCCAAAAGATCACTACCCTTTACCCTCAATTGTGTAAATTTTCTAGACTGTGGTTAGATTGAAAATGTTCTTGTTGCTCGATGTTTTTCGGGGTATAACCAAGTTTATGTAAAGGAGGACCAACAAAAAACAATGTTCACCGTGCTAAATGGGGAATGTTCACATATGCAAAGATTCCTTTTAGATTCTCCAATGCAGGTGCCACCTCTCAGCGAGCAATGAATATCTCCTTCAAAGGATTGATCAATAAGATCATTCTAATATATCTGGATGACCTAACCATTTTCTCTAGATCAAAAGATGATCACTTTGATCATCTAGAAATGATCTTCTATAAATGTCAACAGTTCGAGATTTCCCTAAATCTCAAGAAATGTGTTTTTGTCATACCACAAGGCAAGTTGCTTGGCTTTATGGTATCAAAGGAAGGAATATCCATAGACCTTGAAAGGGTGCAGGTTATAATGGGACTATTGTTGCCAGCCAACTAGAAGAGGCTACAATCCTTTCTAGGAAAGAACAACTTCATTAGTCCATTTATTTCATATTTTGCGGGCATCATGAGACCTATCGCATTGACGTTAAAGAAGGGCTTAGCATTTAAATGGACTCCTGAAGGTAAGCTTTCTTTTGAGAAAATTAAGGCAGCCATCTTTGCAGCTCTGGTGTTAGCCAACCCAGACTTCTCCAAAGTCTTCATGCTCTATGTCTATAGTGGCTAGCACAAAATAACTTCGATGCTCACTTAAAAGGATGACGAGGAAAGCAGAGAACATCCCATCACATTTAATTCCAAGAATCTGAAAGGATATGAAACCAGGTATAAATTTGTTGAAAAGCAGGCCTTTGCTATCATCAAAAGCCTAAAGAAAATTTGACACTTGGTATCGGCTAATAGAATCACCATCCTCGTTGCTCATCTGAACATTAGGGAATATATCACTAAAGGTGACATAATCGAAAAAAGGGACAACTAGATCACAAAGATCCTAGAATACAATGTGGACATCCAACCGACCAAGATGGTTTGAGGAAGAGGTATTTGTGAATACCTTGTGTAGGAATCAGTCTCCCTAGTAGAAAAAGAGATCGACCAGGTCTATGAAAACTAGTCTGAGTCCTATGAGTCATGGGTGGATGATTAGACACAATTTATATAGACTGGGTAATACTCAACCAACATCCTACCTCACAAAAGATGCTACTACCAACTACAAGGCACTAGGTATGTACTAACTGAGGAGATTATATTTAAAATAAATTATGACGGATTCCTTCTTTGTTGCATGGACAAGCCATAGGCAAAAAGGATTCTAGGAAAATTCCACAGCAACCCCGAGGTGGAAACTTTACCGCCAAGACCACTGCTTTAAAAATAATGCGGGCGGGTTATTACTGGCCTTCAATGTTCTTAGAGGCCCATCATCTTGTGTGGAAGTATACTCAGTGCCAATATTTTGTTGGCAAGCGAAAGAACTCCGCCATGCCATTATGCCCAATTGTGATTGAAGAACCCTTTGCACAATGGGGTTTGGATTTTGATGAGGTGATCAATCTCATCTCTAGCACAAGCCATAATTGGATACTTAGAGCATCCGACTATTTCACAAGATGGATAGAGGCCATTTCCTTGAAGAATGCTACAAAAGTAGAAATTGTCAATTTTCTTGAGGAGTTAGTAGCAAGGTTCGATTCACCTAAAACCATAATTTCCAACAATGCACTAGCCTTCATAGGCTATGGGATGTCGAACTTAGCTCTTAAGCATGAGATCTACCTCAAGACTTCATCCAATTACTACCTACAAGGAAACATGTTAGTGGAGTCTACTAAAAGAACCTAATTAGGTTAATAAAGTGCATTAAGTCATAACACTAGAAGGAATGGCACAAGAATCTTCAAGTGGCCTTATGGACTGATAGAATTATTCCTAAGTAGATCCTGAAAACCTCCCCTTATGAATTAATGTATGGAAAGGAGGTAGTCTTACCCATTTCTATATAAATTTTGGCACTACAATTGTTGAAAGCTTTGGAAGTTGAGGAGGACAGCAGAATGGAGGTGAGATTGGCAAAGCTATTAAGCCTCAAAGAAAGGAGAGAGAAGGTGTTTGATGCCATGATCGGATTCCAATAGGTAGTCAAACATTGGTTTGATAAAAAGGCCTCCAACCTAGAGTTTAGGGAGGGGAGTCTTGTGGTAAAGTATGACGAACAATCTACAAAACTAGGGCAACATGCAAAGTTTGATTCACTATGGAAGGGTCCCTTCCACATACATACAAGCAAAGAAAGGAATGCATATGAGCTGGAGGATATGAATGGTGACATTTTGGAAATACTAATAAATGGTATTCATCTAAAATTATTCAATTAAAGTACGCACAGTTCAAAAATTTTACAGTTATGTACTATATGTAATTTTTTGTAAAATACATTTTTACAAATAAAGCCATGAGAGTAAACATGAAATAATAGCAATAAGTACTATATCTTGTATTCATCAAGAAATATTTATAAAGTGGTATGTGTTTTCAAGCTTGAGGTTCTGAGAGAAGCTTAAAAATATTCTCATTCAAAACCCAAAATTATATCTTAAAAAAGCAAAAAAAATGAGGAGGCAGGATGAGAATGGGAGAAAGAAAGTTTAGCTTCCATCAGTTGCAATAATCAAAATGTTATTTTCTTTGGGTTTCATCAATAGGGCAATAAAAGGGTTGTCAACACAAAGGGCACGCGGACATCACATGAACCTCAATCCTTGACACCGGGGCTATAAACCAAGAACTCGAAGTGGGATCTCCACTCAAATCCAAGGTAGCGCTCCACATTATACGTCCTTAAAATAAATGAGGCCATGGGTTGGGATAGTAGCTGATGGCACTCCAGGTCTATGGTCTAGAAGTTTGTAAGAAAGGGCAGCTAAGGCACCGCTTCCACATAATCGATGTGCCTTTGAATATATATGGTGGGTGGAATGCAAGCACAAGGGATAGCTACTTGGATGACTTTTCCCAACCCATTTAAGTATGTTGAATCAAACATGGCATGGAAAAACTCTATGATCCAGGGCTTGGAAATGTCTAGGTCCAACAATGAAGCCATGAACTGGGAGACAACATTCAAATTACAGTGCAGCTAGTTCTCGTCCTTCACATAATCCTTCCCGAGCACCCACTTAAATGCCATGATCACAAGGCGATCATTCTTCCCTATTAGGAATTTAATCCTCTCACTAATAACTTCTCTATAAGGAAAGCTCAGTGCGGAAACACCTTCATTTTCAAGAAAGAAGTGCAGAAAATTTCATTTAAATCGGGTTACAGTCATTAAGATGCATGACAGTAGAATAAAAGAATAGAAAGTTTAACACACACACAAAATTGAACACCAGATTTATGTGGGAAAACCCTTATGGGAGAAAAACCCACACACCAAGTAAAGGCACTTTGTATTATTGTAAACCAATTACATACAAAGTTATAGACTCCACTCTAGGTGTTAATTAACAACAACATTACAATCCCCTGACCAAACTCATACATAGATTTTTATCATAGTTGTTCTCTCACATTGTTACAATGCTCATATAGCATACAATGTAGAAAATTAATCAAACAAACCCAATCGATAGAATGAACCAACCCTAATTCATTTCAAAGTGATACAATATATATTCAACACCCAACCATGGCTGCTTTAGTTCCAGAAAACCAATTGTTTCAACTATACACAAAGTGCCACAAACATGTAACTGCTACAACCGCGTTGAACTCATTTTGAAATCCACATAACTTACCAAGTAATTTCCACTCAATCCGTCAACATTCAACAATCAATCATCGCTTTCCATCCTAGCACTAGCAGGTCCCACCACAACATTCTCCATGAGTTACCGATGCAACAGATGTATATCGCTTAGTCAATTTCGTACACCCCACAGGAGTCTGTCAGAACCCATCACAAGGGGCGCGGAGTTAGCGGGTGGCATGGGATCAAACTTATCACAACCATAGATCAAGTTATATTATCACATCATCATGGTCCCCACTGCCACCATGACATCCAAGTCATCACTAACAAACCAATTCCCACACAAAGTCGCTAAGTCATTAGAAAATAAAACTTTAGAACCTCTATCAAAGGTTATGAATTTCTCAAAACTTGTGGCATGTCAACAACAAAGAGAACCTCAATATCACTAAGTTTGGAGGTTATGAAATTTCAAAACCCCGCAACTTAGGTTCCAAGGTTTTGGTTTTCAACGATAGTGCAACATTCAAGCCGATGAAGGGTAAAATCCCAAGCTTTAAGGGAAGCTCCAAGCCAGCAAGTTGAGGCACAATTTCCAACATGCTCCCACTTGACTAAGTCTCACTGGCTTCTTCCAAACTTGAAGTTATTGAAATTCATAGGCCCCAAGGCCCATCAAACTAGCACACCACCTATACTTGTCTCTTCTCACAGGCTTTGTCAATGCATCAATGATATTCTCTAGAGTATCAACCTTTTCAAGGTTAACCTTTCCATCTTCCACCATATCACAAATGAAATGATACTGAACATCGATATGCTTCATCCTGGCATGGAAAGTATAATTTTTTTCCAAACAAATAGCACTATGACTGCGACAACAAATAGTAATCTGCCATGCATTAAACCCAACATCAGAACACAAATGTTTAAGCCAAATGACTTCCTTATAGGTATGTGTTGTTGCCATTTACTCCACCTCAGTAGTAGATAAAGTGACTACATCCTGCTACTTGCTCATCCAACTTACTAGACCACCGAATAACATGAAGATGTATCCATTGGTGGATATTTTGTTGCCAATGTCCCCTACCCAATTAGAATCCACATACCCACGAATGCTAAGAGATCTCTATGATCCAACCAAGTTTCCATGATAACATAAAGCATACTCTGAAGTACCTTTCAAATATCTAAAAAACTCTCTTCACAACATCCCAATGTGGTATTCCTAGATTAGCCATAAACTAACTAAGTACTCCCACTACATGGGAAATGTCTGGCCTAGTACAGACCATTGCATTAATCAAACTACCAACTGCACTTGCATAAGGCACCCTAGTCATGTCCTCCACCTCAGTAGAAGACTTTAGACAATCTTCAATAGGTAGCTTCTTTCTTGCAACACTGGAACAACTAACTACTTGCAATTTTTCATACTAAATCTCTCAAGAACATAATTAATATACTTGCTATGACTGGGCCAAAGCTTTCTACTTCCCCTATCCCTTCTGATTTCCATACCTAGAATACACCTTGTTGTACCTAAATATTTCATTTCAAACCATGCTGACAAATGAGATTTTAAAATAGAGATCATACCCTTACTACTCCCAAAGAATAACATATCATCCACATATAGTAAATGATAATTTTTTAGTTTTTTAATACACACAATGATTTGATTTTGATCTGACAAATCTCAATGACAACACAAAAGTGTCAAATTTTTGGTACCACATTCTAGGTGATTGCTTTAAACCATACAAAAATTTCTTTAACTTGCAAACCAGACTTTCTTTACCTTTTTCAACAAAGTGCTCAGGATGGGACATATAAATTTCTTCTTCCAAATATCCATGAAGA
Organism: Sequoia sempervirens; assembly: GCA_007258455.2. Taxonomy (NCBI): domain Eukaryota; kingdom Viridiplantae; phylum Streptophyta; class Pinopsida; order Cupressales; family Cupressaceae; genus Sequoia; species Sequoia sempervirens. Next base: position 164,617 of record VDFB02301694.1, on the reverse strand, counting down.
AATATTATCTTCACATCCATATGCTCAACCTCTAAGTCATATGCAACTGCAAGTGACAACAAAAATCTAATAGATGTCAGCTTAGCTACAGGAGAAAATAATTCTTCATAATCAATTCCCTCCACTTGGGAATAACCTTTTGCGACCAACCTAGCTTTATACTTCTCCACACTGCCATCCAGACCAATTTTCTTCTTAAATACCCATTTATTGCCAACAGGATTTTGACCTTCAAGAAAAGGTACCAAATCCCAGGTTTCATTCTTCTTTAATGATGTCATTTCTTCATTCATGGCTTCCAACCAAGGATCTAAATTAGACATATTAATAGCCTCCTTTACAATCCTAGGATCATCAATGCTAGTAATCAAAGCATAGGCACAACTCGAATCCAACAAGGAATAGCCATACCTTTCAGGTTGTCACTTCTCCCATGTAGACCTCCTCACTAGCTAAGGCTGGTGTTGTGGTTATTCTTCCTGTATAGAACTCTAAGAGTTGTTGAAGCTCTCCTTAGTTTTAGGTACACTTTGTATTTGTAGTTCCTCTTTATCTAGAGGTTAGAGGAATTTCAACTACATCATCCTTCTTTTCCTTTTCTTCTATCTCTGGTTATAGATTGAAACTGTAGAAGGTTTTAGCTCCCAAAAGATTACACTTTTCTTGTACACAACCTTCTCAATAATAGGATTCCAAAGCTTTTATCCTTTCACACCAATGTCATAGCCAATGGAGATACATTTTACAACTTTATTCTCCAATTTAGATCTTTTCTCATCTGACACATAAACATATGCTTCACATCCAAATACATGAATATGTCTCAGTGAGGGCTTCTTACCAGACCACACTTCCATAGGCATCTTGTTAACAAGAGCCAAACTAAATGAATGACTAACCAAGTAACATGTTGTAGCCACAGCCTCAGCCCAAAAATTCTACTCCAAACCAACACTGCTCAACATACTTCTCACTCTTTCCAACAACATCCTGTTTAACCTTTCAATAACTCCATTCTACTGTGGAGTATAAGGCTTAGTTTTATGCCTATTAATCCCATGGTTTTTGTAACACCTTTCAAAATCTACATAATAGAACTCACCGCCATTATCTGTCCTCAAGCATTTAATTTTCCTTCTAGTATGATTTTCCACCAAGTTTTCAAACTCTTTAAATTGACTGAACACTTATGATTTACTTTTAAGAAAATACACAAAATCCCTTTTGAATAATGATCAAGAAAAGAAACATAATATTTAGACTCGATAACGAAGGAACATTCACTAGACCGAATACATCAAAGTGAACATAATCTAGTGTGTCAAGATCTATGAGGACTAGAGTAAAATGAAACACAATGTTGCTTTCCATAAATGCAATGTTCACAAAAATTGAACTCAAGGTTAGAATCATTAAGCCCTTCCACTAGGTTTTTATTTTTCAAGGATTTTAATCATTTTTCTCCTATGTGACTGAGTCTATGATGTCACAACATAGTTTTCTTTGTTGGGAATTTCACCTCCAAAGAGTTTGCACCCAGAGGAATTTCATTCTCCTTCTCTTTATGAGTAGCCTTACTTGACTTTGTAGAGACACTATTGCATTGAATAGCCCATGTGTCTAGCTTGTACAAAGTTCCAATTCATGCACCCCTAGCCAACACCATCGAGCCTCTAGTCATCTTACAACCACCACTCAAGAATGAGACTTGCATGCCAACATCATTCAACTTACTAACAGAAAGACAATTTTGAGCCAGACCTAGTATGTGCATTACACCATCAATTCCTTTTATTCTTCCATCATGAAATTGAATTTTGACTCTTCCACATACAACAATTTCAAGAGATGAATCACTTGTTAGGTACATCTTTCAACCAACATACTTTTCATACTTCGTGAACCAATCTCTGTGAGATGTCATGTGAAAAGATGCACTTGAGTCAATTAGTTAGACATCATCTGATGCCTGAGTCACCAAGGCTGCAATGAAAGCATCTACATCACTTTGAGAGGAATCATTATCCAAAGAGTTTTTGTTCTTCTTCTTCTTTTTCTCCTCTTTACAATCCTTCCAGATATGACTAGTCTACCCATAATTCCAACATTTCACCTTGGACTTCTTGCTAGGAGACTTTGATCTCCCTTCAGATTTGGATTTAGACTTCTTGTCTTTCTTCTTGCCTCTCTTCTTTAATCTACCCTAAAAAACAAGGGCCTCATTGGCCATCTTAGAAGATTTCCTCCACATTCCTTCTAACAACATCGAAGCAACCACATCTTTTTTCTTTAAAGTGGTTGTTGTACTTCCAATATCCATCACCATATTATCCCATGTGTTAGGTAAGGAACATAATAGAAGTAGAAAACAATCCTCCTCTTTCTTCACACCCACATAGGCCAATTGAGCAAAAATCATATTAAATGAATTCATATGGTCTACTATGGATGCTCCTTCTTCCATCTTCAACAAGCATACATTCTTCCTGAGGAATAACTTATTCACTAGATATTTTCCCTCATAAATATCACCAAGTTTCTTCCATAAAGATCATGCAGTATTCTCCTCATGGATGTTCAAGAGAATAGAATTGGCCAAACAAAGTCTTATCATCCCTTTGGATTTTCTATCTGTGAGGTCCCAATCTTCTTGGTTCATACCTGATGGTTTTGTTCCCATAACAATAATCCAAAGATCTTTATCCACCAAAAGGTCTTCCATTTTGAGTTTCCACAACTCAAAATTTCCACCATTGAACTTTTCAATTTCTACTCTTCCTGATGTGCTTTCCATCTCAATCTATATACATTACAATTAGTTTTCTTTGCAAGACTCCCACTGAATAGAATTAGCACAAAAAACCAGCCCTACCCACAAGGATAACACAATTGGCCAGGCTCTGATACCACTTGTAAGGAAAGCTCATGCAGAAATGCCTTCCAAATGAAAAAATCTCAAGAAATAAGTGCAAAAAATTTCATTTAAATTGGGTTATAGTCATTACGATGCACAACAACAGAACAAAAGAATGGACAATTTAACACACACAAAATTGAACACAAGATTTACGTGGGAAAACCCTTATGAGAGAAAAACCCACACACCAAGTAAGCCACTTTCTATTATAGTAAACCAATTACATACAAAGTTATAGACTCCACTCTAGGTATTAATTCATAGTAGCATTAGAATCCCTTGACCAACCTCATACATAGATTTCAATTACAATTTTTCTCTCACACTGTTACAATGCTTGTATAGCATACAATGTAGAACATTAATAAACCAAACCCTATCGATAAAATGAACCAAACCCAACTCATTACAGAGTGATACAATATATATTCGACATCCAACCATGATTGCTTTAGTTCCATAAAACTAGTCATTTCAATTGTACACAAATCACCACAAACATGCAATTGCTACAACCACATCGAACTCATTTTGAAATCCACATAACTTGCCAAGTAATCACCATTCAATCTATCAATAGTCAACAACCAATCACCGCCTTCCATCCTAGCACTAGTTGGGTCCCACCATGACATTCTCCATGATTTACCAAGTCAATAGATGTACACCACTTAGTTGATTCTACACACCCCACAAGAGTCTGTCAGAACCCATCACAAGGGGTATGGAGTTAGCGGGTGGCGTTGGATCAAAATTATTGCAACCATAGATCAAGTTATATCATCACATCACTGTGATCCCTACTGCCATAGTGACATTCGAAGTCGCCAATGACAAATCAATGTCTGCACAAAGTCGCTAAGTTATTAGAAAACCGAACTTTAGAACCTCTATTGGAGGTTATGAATTTCTTTAAACTTGCGACATGCTGACAATGAAGAGAATCTCAATATCACTAAGTCGGGAGGTTATGAAATTTTAGAACCCAATGACTTAGGTTCCAAGGTTTTGGTTTTCAGTGATAGTGCGACATTCAGGCTGATAAAGGGTAAAATGCCAAGCTTTAAGGGAAGCTCCAAGCTAGCAATTTGAGGCACATTTTCCAGCATTCTCTTACAAAAGAGTTTTGTAGCTTCTGGCTCAAGAGCCGAATTGGTGTACCTAGACCAGTCCTAATGGTGGCAAGAAAGCTTATAGTCTAGTGAAGGGGAAAACACAGTGGAAAGAGCTCACCAACTCAATGCTAACTCAACGAGTACTTTCACGAAGCGGATGTTACTATTTATGGAAAAATGTGTGTTGAGAAGGTTGGCGACAAAAAATGTATCTCCCATTAGAGGGCAACGAAAAATATTAAGGAAAATGTCTTTCCAAAGTACACTTCCCATTACTCAAAGCTTATTTATCAAAAGGACAACATAAGGAATGTACTAAATACATTCTCACAATGAAGTTGGCATTCTCGAGGAGTACAAACCCCACTCTACACGTATCACCTCATTGGCAACACTTAGCAGGCCATTGGTAGTGGCAACACATTTATTGCATGTACGTGTGAATATTAAATGTGCCCAAAAAGAATTTTTTTTACAAAGTGTTGGTACTCTCAAGCAACTAATGCTCTGAAAGAGATCTCTACAAAATCCTTCCAAGAACACAACAATGGCAGAAGCATCATCTTTGGGTTGACATGTTGGAGTCTTGTTTGAAGGGCCAGGCTACACTAACATCATTGGAGAGATTTTGTATGCTAATGCCCCAATGCTTGAGGATCGAAGGTTTGCACATACCAAAACCATATAGTTAAGCAACCTCATAGAGGATGAGGCAGTTAAGGATTTTGTAGATAATATCTACAACCCAAAGCTGCATATAAACCCTAAGAGCCTTAGCGAGGGAGCATTGTAGATAGTGCTTCCCATAGGTTGATTGATGATTTTGTAACTCATCTCTAGAATTGTGGTTTGCCACAATTGATACTGCCCTACACACATCCATGCCTAGAGTTGGTTGATGCATACGTATAAAAAATGGATAAAGAAACCAAGGTTATTAGTGGAAAAAGGTTAAAGGTTACCATTAGTGCGGTATCCATCTGGGATATGTTGTGCATCCCTACAAATTGGGAAGCCGAGATATTTCGCTGCCAAAGAATGGAAGATTTTTGGGAAACCAGGGACATGAAATTAAAATTCTATATGGATGAAACAACTAAAGGGTCAAGAAATAATCAACTCGTCTTCCCTTTGGTGCACAGAGAGTTCAAGTCAGATGTGCAGGCCATTTTCTTAATGCTAGCTTTGTTTATGGCCATGAAAGTGATGATGTGGTCTATGAGTTCTAGATGGGCTTATCCTTCATGCTCAAGAAGGAAAGGAGCCAAAAGAATTTTGATTTTTTTGAGGCAATCACCGAGGGAATGCTAGAAAAATTAATAGATTATAACACCATCTTTGAGTTCGTGTACTCCTCTTTTCTAGTACACTTGATTTTACATCAGAACCTTGAAATATTTAGTGGTTATTTTTTGCTCAGTAAGTTTGATGTGGCGGGGTTATACAAGCCATTTTTGGCTTGGACCCGTGTGCTTTCCAAAACAGGGGATTATCATTCATTTGCTGATTATTTCCTACAACCAATACTCTTGGATTTGTCTCCATGCCTTCTAGATAGGTTCTCCCTTGAAAATTTGGAATGGATGAAAACCACCAAACCCTGACATGGATTATTTTTTTGGAGTGGATTTCTCTTTCATCCAATGTCATGGTTTTAATGAGGAGCCTTTTAGGCTTCCTAAATTTGTAACAGATAGTACCTTTGCTTTAGAGGCATGCCAATAGGTATCCATTTCTAAAAAAGATCACGACAATGGGAGACACAAGAAAGCACTTTACGTGCTTCCCCTTACTATTGCCAAAATTTAGATAACACTTGTAAAGCGAGAAGAATAGGATGTGTTGACTAGCAAGTTGGCCTGCTCATAGATGGAAGTACAATCCTATTGGGTGTCTTCCAATTGTCAAACATGAGGAGCAAGAGTATTTTGAGTTAAGGAAGAATCCAACTGAGGAGAGGGTAGAGGTCTACATTGACCTAGCTTTTATACCATTTGAATGACCCCCATGGCTCGACTTCTATCCTAGGGTGACAAAATTTTGACAAAGCACCCAAATGGGTTAGTCCCTCAAAACACAGCTAAAGCATTTGGAATGGTCAGAAAGGAAGAAGGTTTATTTCTGGAAGAATTGGTAGGAAATCAAATTCCCAAATTCCCTATATGGGGAGGTTAAATTGAATGATGAGAAGTTTGACGAGATTTGCGACATTGAGGTTGGATCTAATGGTAGTAATCTTGAATTGGATTAGGAGATTGAATAGGAGAACACACCAATTTTCACCCCTCTAGCTCAGGCACCCAATGCAAGAAAAGGGAAGGGAAAAGGATCAAAGCACAAAGAATCACAGATCACATCCCTTGCCAACACCCTAACAAAGGGTAAGAGGACCCAGCAGTCCTTGAAAAATATTTTCCACAGTTCCAAAGACCCAAGATTCGACAAGATTGGTCTCCAGAGAGTCTAAATCAACCAGTGCAATCCCTACAAAGAGGAGATGAGTTTAGGACTTAGGTGAATCGAGCATATCAAATAGAGGAGAAGAAGAGGTGGATTCTGTTCCCCCAGGATTTTTTTCTTTGACACTCTGGGTAAGTCTTGCACCCGCCCTCCTTCCTACTATTGCATCTTTAGTTGTTATTGCCCCTCATCTATAGAAAGAAATATTCCATCTATGGGTTCCAATGTCCTCATCCTTAAAACACCCCTAGCCATATTTGACAATAAGCCCCACAAAGAGACCCCATGTGTTGAACATGCATCTTCCGCTTCAGTCGCAATTGACTCTTTGTTCACCTTTTCAAGGGAACCCATTGTAAAAACTGACACACCCATGTTGCAAGTTTCATCGCTCTTGTTTACTTCCTAGCAAATGCCTCTTTTTTTCCTACTTCCCCTTTTACTCCGATGGGTGTTCCTCCTTCTCCTGAACCATACATGGCATCCTGCCCTTTTCAATGTAACACTTCCTTTTTCCTCTTCGCAACCTCAAATGACTGAGGCCTCTTCTTTCGTTATCCTCTTTAGTCTCCTCATTGGTGTTTTGCTTGCTACATAGAGTATTGAGTCTCCATAGAGCCTTGAGACTCATATTGAAGTAACAAGGCACACCCAATAAGCGAGAAAGCAAAAGTTGCTGGGAAAAGCCGCAGAAAGTCCAGTTGCTCAAAAGTTGGAAAGTTGTTTGGATGAAGAGCGAAACACTCTGTCAATGATAGCTATGAGGTTGCAGACATCCAAGCTAGAAAGAGAAATGTAGTTCGAGGATTATGACATCCAATCCGTGGGTCTAAATTTAAGTGAAACTCTTCTACGCGACAAGGTAGGTTTGGCCAAGGCAACTCAAAAGGTGGTCTACACTAACTATGAAAAGCTGCACAAGAAATTGAAAAAGTACGAGGTAGAGTTGGTGAACGTAAAGGCTACAATAGACAGACTATAGGCATAAATCAAAGGAAAGGATTTGGAGGTGGCCCGCTTGAGGTAGTTACAGGGTCAGCAAGGTGAAGCAACTAGGTTGCTTGAAGGAGCCTAGAGTGAGAAGGATCAACTTCACGTCGAGGTAGAAAAATTGAAATGCGAGATCACGGTCAAGTGTGAAACAACTACGGAGCATCGAAAAGGACAAAGCAGCCAGAAAGAAAAGTATATATGATGCATTGCAGAAGGAGCTACAAGAGATGCATGAGAAAATGGTGGATATATAGAAGGAATTGGCTAGCGTCTGATCTCAAGCCTCCAACGATCTTTAGAGGGCCCAAGTAGAAATAGAAAAGGATAAACGAGAAAATAAAGACATCGAGTCTATTTTGTAGACTTGCAACGAGGAGACTAAGAAGATACACTCTAAACTTACAAATGCTCTCCAAGAGAAGAGTCAATTGGAGGAAGACATGAGAGCGAGAGAATGCCAATTCTCACAAGAATTGATCGTAGCATAGGGATCTGAACTCCTCCTGATGCTTAAAAAATTAGTATCTACTCATTGGGAGAGGATCATAGTTGTGGTAGCAGCCCTAAAGTTAGTTTTGTAGTTTCTAACAGATGCACATGAGTCAAACACAAAGTTCAGCTGACAATTGACCAAATCCTACACATAATAACTCCCCAAGCTGAAGAATCAGGAGTATTGATCTCAAAACTATATAATGCAACTAAGGAAGCTCTAAAGAGTGTCGAGATTCCTGACTGGAGAATTGCTACAAGAAAGGAATACAAATTTATCATTTGCAACTAGGTCGCAGTCAAAAGTAGAACTTGCTAGATGGTGTTGAATAAGAAGGTTGGTGAGATAAAGTAAGAGTTCCAAGCTTTGTTCCAATCCAGATTACCCGCTCTATTCTCATTGGACGAAGGAGTGTTGACAATAGAATACATTGCAGAAGCAATCAGGCTCAAGATACAAGACTCCACAGTGCTCTAGAATTTGAGCTCATCACCCATAGTCAAAAAGATTGAGAAGGAAATTATTACCCTTTTCCAAAATTTACTATCACATTAGAGTTGGTTCATCAAGGGGGTGAGGAATTTCTTTCAAGGAGGTCCTTGATCTTGATCAGGCCTATGAGACATTGTGTGCCCTCATCCTGTTCACTGACGGAGATTGGGAGACACACCACACTACTTTCCTCAAACTCTGAGGATTATTTGAGATCTAGGTTCATGCCTTCACAAGCGAAGGTCCCTTGTGAGTCACAAAAAATTGTGGAGAAAATTTTACCTTTGAACATTTTGGTTTTCGACCCTTACTTCTTGCCCACTTTATGATGGCATTGCGCTCAAAGGACAAAGGTTACTCTTGCATAAAAGCGTGCAATGTGCCACATGGTGGATGTGTGAGTTTTCTATATCATTTTCCTTTCAGGCCCAAACCAAGACACATGTCTATTTGGTGGGAACTTTCCCCAAAATTATTCTCACCAATTTTGAAATCGCCCACTAGCTTGCCACGTCAACTATTTCGTTGGGCGGGTTATGTCTTTCATGGATGTATCTCTATTGGGAGGAGTTTGTCGGGCAACATGGTGGAGTTCTTACTTTCGGGGTTGGACTTATGGGATGGCATCATCATTTTTTGTGACTGATCAAATCATATTTAAAAGACCAATCTTGGATCTGATCTTCTTCTGAGAGCATATCTTCTCAAAGACTCTATAAAATTTGGAGCCATAAATGAGGAATCAAAAACTTTATGAGCAAATATTGTTGCAATATAATCAAGATATATATCAAATTGTGGTCTATCAGATTCAAACATTTGGAAGTTGTCCTTCTCTGTTGGTTGTGGTGGTGGTTTCTTCTTCTAGCTATAAAAAGGGGTTTGCAATAGGGAAACATATTTTTTTTTGGAGATATATTTTGGGGAGATACATTTTCTTAGGAATATGAAGATTTCACACAACACATTTATGCTCTTTAGCATGCTATATTTATCAAGACTATTAATTGGATTGGAATTTGAGCTTTGTTTTTAGTTAATTTATCATGATAATTAGATCTATTAAGAAGAAATCATTGGAATTGTGCATTTTATGGCCTTTATCACAAATTTCTTTTTCTTATATCATTTATGCTGAGAGCACTATGTTAAGGCTTTATGTAGATAGTTTGGATGATTTTTTTACATTTTTTTAGCTTTTATGTTTGATGCTATCTTTCAGAAATTGGATCATGTTCATCATACTCTTTCATTTTTTGTAAAGGATATGTTATTTTTCATATTATGTTGTAAAAGAGGGAGGATTAAGTGAATATCTAAATATTCTTGTTAATCTTTAGGGTTTCTTATTCTTTTCGGATCTTAATGGATGCTTCTCATGGGGAGATTTGAATGACTACACTGTGCTTTCTCTAGCCTTTGTCATTCGTTCTCTTCCCAACAATGAAGGGTCTATGGTATTTTGTTTCTATTTCATTAGGAATAAGTTGTTAAAATTTGAAATGTTGTAAAAGCTTTTTCACATCACCATCTTTATGTTTTTCTTGCATTTATCTTTTTCCCTTTTCCCAAACATAGAGAAGAGTCGACTTTCTTTAAAAATCCTGGAGGCCATTTAGTGAGGCGTATTTTCTCCCCCACTTGCTGAATTCCCCGTAAGGCTGTTCGGAGAGGTGCAAGATTTTATGAGCAACATTTTTGATTCTTCAACATATCTCTATCCCATGGAGAAAGTGTACATTTTTACAGTGATTTAGAGGATACTCTACTCACTATTACTTCTATAATGGTTATTTCCAATTTGGAGATGACAGTACCCCAACCACATTCATTCCCTTAAAAATTAATTCTATTGTATTCCTTCCAAATAATCCATATGAATAACAAAGGATTGGAATTCTATAAGAATGAAAATATTGCATTAAGTTTCTCTCTCAATCAATGTTTGACAAGTTGCAACATGGTTTCCTAAAAAGAGATGTAGCCTTTTATTTTGTTGATTAACCAATCCTAACATTTTTGAGTGAAGGAACAATTTATAAATAGGTGTTAATTGGTCTCCTCAACCTATTGAAACAAAGGACATTGAAATGGAATAGAGAAGCCTATTTTCTAGAGCCCATCCCTTGTTATTACTATCCTTTTAATGGATTCCACAGAAAAATACTTGGCATTGGGAAAACAATCTTTATGTGATCATTCAAGACCACCATCTAATTTGGTCTTTTGGATTAGTAGTGAGATACTCATATGCTATTTTAGTAATATGCAATCCACTTTTGGAGAAAAACCACTTAATTTCATCATTGAAAGAGAATGGATTGAATTGAGGCTACTTGGTTTGAAGGACCTAAATCTTGAGGTACATCCTTCTACTTATGCAACTTAATGCCATCAACATTGGTTGTGTTCACATAATCTACCACTATGGATCCTTGCTGTCCACTAATAATTCCTTGATTATAGATCAAATCTACCTTATATTTTAGAGATTGGTTCTTATTCCAATAATCCTCCTAGAAATTATATCATATTATTATTTAATTCCCAAGAGAGATGATGTGTGATAATATGTCTACATTTCAAAATAAATTTCACATGTTGATCCTAAGGGTATATTTTGTATTGGTGAATATTAGGATATCCTCCATGGAGTTCAGGTGCTTCTTTCTCATGAATTTTCTCCATAGTGAGTCCTTGTTTATGTAAATGTTATATTACAAAAGAAATCATAGTGCCATATTATAAAGGTGTATATTCCTAAGCCTAGCCCCATCATTTCCTTAGGAGAAAAAAAATTATCCAAAGCAATCAAGGGAAATTTTTCTTTCCCTCAATACCCTGCAAAAGGAAATCTATCATTGTCTTGTAGATTATCTCCAAAATTCTTGTTGGTGCTTTGAGGATGGAGAAGATATATATTGAGAATGTATATTATGTTGATTTGATCATTGTGATCTTTCCTACAAAACTTATCCATTTTCCTCTCCATGAAGCTAATCTTGATTTGAATGCCTTAGGGAATTCCAAAGAGTTTCCTTGCAAGTATAGATGAACATTGGGACATTGAGGTAGTGGAATGGAAGTGATCTCCATTTGAAACCTAAGACCCCTAGAATTTGTTGGTGGATCCATGGGGAAACACTGGAAAATATGCTTGTAATTTTAAATCATTTATTTTGTCCCTAAGGCTATAGAATAAGAGTTTAGTATTTCCCTAATAGTGATTGATTCTCAAAAATAGCTTCCCAAAAATAATTGTGTCATATAAAAATTACAAATTGGAAAAGGATTAAAAATCCTCAATAGCCTAAATGTCCTTCCAACTTCTTTCCTCAACATAGTTATACACCTACCAAGAGCTTCTACCATAATAATAAAAAGATAAAGCAATAATGGGTCCACTTGTTTGATACCCTTGGAAGGGGAAAATAAAACTTCTAGACTCCCATTTACTGAGATATAGTATTAGAGAGTGGAGGTGCACTCTTAAATTAGCTCTCTACATTACAAAATAAAACCAAATTGCTCCAAAACCTTCATAATAAATACATAGTCAATCTTATCGTAAGCTTTATTGATGTTTGATTCAATCATCATGCTCTTTTTTCTCCTATAGGAAATAGAGTGTATGATCTCATGTGTGGTTATGATACCTTTTGAAAGGACCTTGTCATGAACCTAACCACTTTGAGCATTAAAAATGAGAGCTCATAAGATAATTTTGAGCCTACTTCCTATTGCTTTTGTTATAATTTTGTATAGTGTGTTGAAAATAGATATTGGACATAAATAAGTGAAGGATTATAGGGAGGAATTTTTGGAATGAGCATAATGAAGGTGTAGTTTAGAAATTTAATTTTTTAGGTGTATTTCCTTGATTCATTGAAGCCTCGACAATTTCTTTCCAACAATATGCTAACATTTATGAAAAAAAATATGATGAACTTATTAGGGCTATAGGCCTTGTTAGGATGCATTTGAAATAAGGCCAATTTTTTTATTCTTTTATGAAATGATCCTATAATATCTCATTATCTACATTAGTAAGGACCTTGGGAATGCATGTCATGAACTCTCTTTGTTCAACTAGATGGGATGCCTCACTACTACCAAGAAGGTTACAAAATAATTAGGCTACTTTATTTTTAGTTGCTTTCAAGTCTAAGATCACCTAACCCTAGAAGATTAGATGAAATTGATATTGTGCTAGCTTCTCCTCGCTTTAGTTGAACTATAATTTTTTTGGTGTTTCTATCTTCTTATTGTCACTAGGTTTCCCTTGAATTCTATCACTAGTCAATTTATTCCTTAACCTACAAATCTACAAGCTTGGCTGACAATGATTTCTCCATTGTGAAATTATATTGAGACATACCCCCTTCATAATCTCTCCATTTAGAGAGTTCAACTCACATTTATAAAGATATTTTAAAAACTATGCTTATTCCCTTCCTTTATCTTATTCTTTAGAGTAGTCAACTTTATCCCACCCTCTCCCATTTTCTATTTCTTATTGTAGTTGATTCAAATGGGAGAGCTTTGAAGGAAAATTTTAAAAATAGAAATATTAGAGGAACATAAGATTAATCAAGGGTGAAGAATATCACTTACCTCTCATTAGTGGATAACAATATTTTTTTGGGAGATGAAATTAAGGGAAGGGGAAGAAAGATGTTTCTTAGATGGTTATGAAAGAGTTGTGGGCCAAAAAATTACTCCTCAAAATTTAGAAAATTATTTTCTCAAGGATTATAGTGAGGAATCCTTGAATTTTTAACATATATTTGGTTTTGAAATAATGAAGTATTCATTTTCTTACTTGTGTATCCCTTTAATGGATAAGAGAGAAACTATAGAAGAGTGGAAAGCTTTATAGTTTAAAATAAGTTCTTTTTTCTTTACAACAAGGGTGTCCCTATGACCCAATCCAGCGACCCAACAACCCATTCCTTAGGTACCTGGAGCGTGCTAGAGTGAGACTAGCCCCTTGTGGGTGAGATCCCCTGCCTGCAAGAAGTCCCACCTCTTAAACCTGGGAGAGAGTCAAACCGGAGAATAGTGGGGAGAAAACCCACTGCCCAAGCCAACTTTGCTACCCATGTGGGCTTAGTTTAAAATAAGTTATCCTCATGAAAATGGAAATGATTATCTAGCAAGAAAAATCCAACTAATAAAAGCATCACTTTCTCCCATCTCTATTTATGTGATGTCAATATTCTGTCTTAAACAAGATAGAAAGAGAACAATGGATATTTAATAAAACTTCCTCGGGAGTGACATGAGGTAAAATAGGAGAAACTTCTAATAAAACGAGAGAATGCATGCAAGAAAAATAAATTTGGTGGGATAGGCTTTCAAATTTTTAGAACAATGAACAAAGCCTTAGGAATGAAATTACTATGGAGAATGCATGTAGAAAAAGATAAACTATGTAGTAGAGTGCTTCATTCTAAATGCATTATGGAAGGATCAACCCAACTTTTCATTAGGATGAGAACTATGGAGGGTATGTGTATGAAAATGGTATACAAAAAGGGGGTCAAAAGTGGTCATTTTTTCCCTGAAATCTACTAAGCTTGAAACTTGATGAGTATACTATTTGAGATTTAATCACTCAAAATTGAAGATGCAAAATAACAATAATTTTAGTACTCTAAATCTAGTTTCTAAACTATTAAAATTTTAAAAAATAATTAAGATTAAAAGGATGAAATGTTGTGCACACACAAAAGTGTTTATTTTTGTCTCATTAAAATATAACATAGTGTCTCAGTGTATTCCCCTCACCCCTTTTTGTTGAATTTAGTTTTTTTTTTAAATTGTTTGGTAGAAATATAGTTAAGAGTGAGTATCAGAAGTTGTGTTATTTTTTTAATCTTTTATTGATTTTTTTTTAGATTTTTCACTACATCACTAAGCACACACGTCACATAACTTGCACAAATATCTATCTATATATATATATATATATATATATATATATATATATATATTGTAAAGAATGAAGCATAAAATGGGCTAGGGGGCCTAGCTCTATTGGCTAGAGCATCCTATTGTAGGAAAGAGGTTACGAGGTCTAGTCTCCCCCCAAACCTGTGGTACCAAATGAGGGCGTGTCGCATCAGTGCCATTGGTCATGTGAAAAAAGGTAAACCAGGTGCACTGTAGTTTATAGGGGGACAAATACTTGATTGATTCTTATAGTCTAAATTAAAAAAAATGAAAAAGAATGAAGCATAAAATAATCCTATACTTTTGTTTTAAAATTTTGATAAGTGGATTAGAAGTTATAAAGAAAAATCAATACATATGTATTTGAGAAATATATAAACATTAATAAAATAAATTAAAAATAAATATGTTAATGCATTTCAAATATCAAAAAAATATATGGTTAGAAAACTAAGAAAATGTGTAACATTTTGGTGGTAATTTTATTAAATATCACTATAAAATGTGTAAACCTGATGATGTAAAAGTTAAATACTTCAATGGAGGTCAAAAACATGTGAAATGGAGGAAAATTAATAGTCCAAACTTGTAGGATTGTTATCCAAACCTATTTCAAAGAAAAAAGGGTGGGAAAATTTTTTAACTAAAAAATGTCAAGCATGTTTTTGATAATATACGTAACATTGTTAGCATATTATGTAATGGGAGCATGTTACATAACATGATTATGTTCTAAAAGCATGATCTTTTTTTAATCTTTTAAAAAATGTGATTGAGCTTTTTAAAATATAAAATGCAATTATGTTTCATGTTTTGCAAAATATGATGGCATTTTGTGGAACATAAAACATGATCACATTTTATGAAACATGAAATGTAATGTTTTATAAAATGAAAAATATAATCATATTTTTTAAAACTAAAATATTCAAATGCATTTTTTAAAAATAAGACATGATCATATATTTTAAAACTATTGATTTAGAAAAAATAAAAAACGTGATAATTTTATAATACCATCACATTATTTCTAATTTTTAATGATACATGTGTTGTGGCCAAAGTCCCTCATTTGGCCACATTTTTGTATACCATCTCCACACACTTGCCTTGGAACTTCCTCAAAATTTACTATCTTCTATTGGTAAACGATCTAAGATAGAAAATTAGAAGGGGGACAATATAAATTTCTAAATTGATGTGTGATTAATAGATAAAACTTAGGAAGATGATGAAGTTTCTTGCCCCATATGTATCATCTTAAGTAATACATAAGGCTCATGGGTCTAGGATTACATTACAAAAATAATAAATAGGAGGCAACAAATCATGTTGTATGCCCCAACCATATAACTTAATAGCACATACAATCTTCTTTCTTCCCTTTTAAATAAATCACCCTTACCAAAAATGTTAGTTGAAGACGGGATCAATTGAAATAAAAGTAGAGTAGGGATAGTATCAATAAGAGAAGATTATGGACCAATAGCTAGAGGAGATGGTGGTTGACCCCTATTTCCTATATGTAGAATTAGGATAATATATGGCTTGCCAATGGTTAATACCTTTCTATGGTTTGCCATATGGGGCAGACACTCACTTGATAGAAGATAGATCTTATGTGGTGGTAAGGGCCATATAGGTGTATCGTGTATCAAGAAAGTTAAAATAAACTATCACATTTTCCTTTATTTTCCATTTATGAAGTAATTATGGATGTGTCTTGCAAGATAATGGAATGATGAGAGGGCCACATCTAACAATATTAAGGAGTTAATTTTTTGATTAAAAAGAAGTGAATAAAAAGTGTAGGTTTAAAGCTGATATGGGAGCTCACCCCTTCTTGATGATCTAGATAATAGTGATAGCAAGGAATCATAGAATCGTTCAAAACAAGGAAATGCATGTGACTATTATATGTGATAGAATTGTTGCCTCTATCTAGGAGATTGGAAAGTGTTGAGATTTAAAGGAATGGAAGAATGATCCAAAAGAAAAATATTTTCTTGGAGGCATGGCTTAGCTGAATTGTCTTGAAAAACTACAATTTAAATCCCATGAAGGTTATCTTGAAATGATTGTATGGAAACCTCTAAAATTGTATGGAAACCTCTAAAATTGGGATGGGTAAAAATTAATATTGGTGGTATTGCAAAATGGAATCTAGTTCAAGTGGGAGGTGGATGTGCTTTAAAAAACTATAAAGTTCAAAATTCATTTCTAATAAAATTTAATTATGACACATATACAAACAACATTGATGGAGAGTGATGTTTTGGGGTATGAAAGAGGTCCTTAGAAGAGGATGGTGAAGACTTGAGATTAAGGGAGACTTGAAGTTTATTATAAAAAAGAAAGAATAATTTTGAATGATTATTTTGATTTATTATTTAATTTTCAAAAGTTTATTTTATGAAGCAAAGATGTATCATATTATATATATTGGAGGACGGTTGCAACTTGTTGCTTCATTTGTTCTTAGAATTTTGGATTTGTTCTATGTTCAAGAGTCCTCAACACACATAAAAAGGACACCAATTGAAAGCATTAGTTGCACTAGTTGTACAAGTATACTACTAGCTAGCATAAATGGTTGCAAAAAATCTTTGATTAAGTTGATGTAATTGCAATGTCTCCAACAACTGCATCAAATTTTTGTGACACAGTTATAAAAAATTGAAGAGTGGTAAAATATAGTTTTCCCTTAATAGCCCCTCTTCATCTAATAAGCAAATTCCACAAACAAGTTTTGGTAAATTTGAATTTGTAATCTTCTTTGATTCATGAATTTAAAAAAGAACAAATTTTGAATCTTTAATTTTTAAAAATTAAATATAATACAATAAATGAATATGATAGTAATAACGAACAAACATGAAAATGCAATTTTAAGAGTGAGAGATAAGGAAATGGAAATCAATAAATTCAACCAACTCTATAAGAACATAGTGTAGGGCAAAAATACAAATGTAAATGTGATTTCATAGCCAATGGATATTCCAATGGTCATAAATGCATAAAACGCAAGCAAGGCCATCGGCCGCCAGTCAGCACCTCTCGCATAGCTACACAACCAGGCACCAGCACCAACAATGCACCTTTCGGTAAAAACCCTTGTTTTGTGGTTGCCGTGATGAACACCGTGTTTTGCCGTAAACTATTTGTTGTTGCAGCAGCTCCCATGATCTCCAATGTATGCTGCAAAGTATCTCTTTATTCACCCATTCCAGTTTCGCAATGTTTTCTCAACGGAAGCTCATTCGCAGACCCTCTTTTCACACTTTGCCTCCTCCAAACTTAACATGTCTGACGCCGACATCATTCGGATGTTCAAAGTGGCCCCCCAATTGCAGAAGCTTCAAACCCTCGATGACGCAGAGAAGGTTATTCATTCCTTGAAGGAGCATGGCTGCACTGAAGTCCAAGTTGCCAATATAATGAGGAAATGTCCCCAGCTTATCGGAATTTCAGAAATAACATTGGAACCTAAGATCCAGCTACTGGAAGATTTCGGTTTTGTGGATCGAGATCTGGCCAGAATTTTGACGAGGAATCCATACATTTTGTACAATAGCCTCAAGAGCAACCTTCTTCCCAAGATGGAGTTTCTGAAGAATGTATTTCAGTCTCAGGATGTGCTGATTAAAGCCCTGGTAAAAGCACCAACAATTCTCACTTGTAGCTTGGACAAAACCCTGAAGCCCTCGCTTGCTTTCTGGAAAGGATGGGGTTTTTGTGGGCCGGAGCTCGTAAGCTTCTTACAGGTACATCCGGCCAATATCTCATGTACGTCTCTAATGCCTGCACAAGTGGATCTCATTCACAAGATTGGCGCTGACAAAGAAAGCAAAATGTTCAAATATATTGTAGCTATAGTGGCTGTTAGTCGCATGGAAACGTTAGAGGCCAAGATAGAGAATCTCAAACTCTGCGGGCTCTCGGCAGAAGAAACCTGGCAACTACTTGGAACTGCCCCTCTAGTCTTTTATTTCTCCAAGGAAAATGTTAGTGAAAAGATGAACTTTCTAGTTAATAACATGGAGCTTCCTGCAAATTATGTCGTGAAGCACACTAAGTTGTTGCAAATCAGTTTGGAAAAGACTACGAAGCCCAGGTTTCTGGTTTTGCAGAAAATCAAATCCATCAGTGCCCTCGAGCTTCCTCTTTTGACAGTATTGACGATGCCGGAGACAAGGTTTGTTAACAACATTATAAAAGCGCATCCTGAATCTAAAATACTGTCGACAATTTATGAAAATGCCATTTCTAACGCCTCCAACCGCATAAAGAGCTCAACAAAAAAATAATTTTGGATGGAGAAAGTGAGAGTCAGGTCTCACAAACCACAACAAATCTCGTCTTTGGCAGAAGACAGGCAAACCCTCTCAATCCAGGTGTTGGCCGTGAGCAATTGGCATTCCTGGATTTCCGTCAACAAGAGGAGCTATGCTGGTATTCCTTCTGCCCTGCGTTCTGTGTCTAGTTGCTCTTCAAGCAAGGTATGCATTGTAGTTACTATTTTTTTTATGTGAGTTAATTGCTATCACTGCAGCCATTTAAGTGATGTAATTGGTTAATATTTAATAGATGAAGTCTTCTTACATCTGAAAGCCATCTCGGTAATTTTATCATTATGTTCCAAATGGGAATTATGCTAGTGAGAGTAGTGAACGATTGTACATAATGTTCATTCCAGTCCCCATATGTTTGCAGAAGTTGTAATTATGGGTTTGATTCAGGACCATTTATAACACCGGAGTGAGTTTGTGCTAAGTATAAGTCCTTCAAAGAATACGTGAAATCAGTAAATCAGAGCAGGCTTTTCCATTTACAGAGAAAGTTCATCAGCAATTGGACAAGATCACAAAACATTCTTAGTTGGAAGTCAGTTAGTAATGGTTTGAATTAGAGTTTTGGGAATGACACTGACCAGGTCAATTTCAGGCTCTGGCACGACAATGTTAAAAACTGTATATCAAGATAAATTGGATTTTTATTGTTTCTATTTCAGAATAACATCAATTACATGAATCAAAATTGCAAATCCTCTCAAAAATGTGGAACAAGTAACAATCTTTTAAAGTTCAATGTACTGGTTGCTGTTGCACCTAGGAGATACCCAATTCGAGAAACTGCTCTTGATTCAATGAATTTGAGGTCGTTCATAGATCAAACAAAATGCTGAGGGTTTAAAGAAGCTGCTGCTAAATAAATAAATACTGAAAATGAAGATGAGTGTTTTAAGTTTTCGTGTTCAGGATTTTTAATAATGTTTTTGAGTTTTTGAAACAAGGTGGGTCCAAGATTGATTGAGTCACAGACAAGTTCTACGAAAAAATGCAAAAAATGTAGAAGGCTCTGCAGGTTATGTCAAAATTTGTGACTTGACTGAATCAAGGCAGCAAAACTTGCTGCTGCCGGCTCAACTCAGGACTTTGCAAGTCTATAACAGATTCATGGTCTCTCAAAATTATGCTTTTAACATTGTTTCTCTGAGTTTTGGGAACATGTGGATGGGTTTTGGAGATGTGATGTCTTTTTAACATTTTGTGGATGGTGGTAAAAATATTATATAAAAATTAATCTTTGAAAAATTAGGTACAAAAAAGAGTAGAAGATATTGCAATTTATCATTTATATAAAGTTATAAACAATATGAATAAAAGAATCTCAAATTTATACAAAGTTGTATTGCTGTACATCGTTCTGTATCATAGGCTGAGAATCTTAATGTTTTCACCTTGTCTTAAGCATCTTGAATGGAAATTGTACCATTAATCAAGATGTTCCATATTGCCACACCCCAGATGTCCCATCCTGGGAAATGGCCCACAAACCCCAGGGATGTGTCCATATTGTACACATTTTTATATCTAATGTCTCTATTACTATACCGATCATGCAATTCGTTGCCACTTTTTTAATGTCCTGTGGTGGGATTCTGTCAACTCTCCCTTGGCCTATATACAACTATGTAGTGCAGTCTCACATGCATCTGACAGTGAAAGCTATTTTCATTTTCTGTTATCAAATGGTTGCATTTTTGCGAACATGATCTAGTCACAGTTACCTTATATGACTTCTTGTTTGTCTCTTACCATCATCGAACAGTGTAGATACATTTAAGCCATCAATGCAAACACAAAAAATAAACTGGCACACTTGAAAATGGACAAATTAATGCACAATAAATAGAAACAGTCAAAATTGTTTTGATGACAGCACCCAAAAACAAAATTTGTAGTAGCTCATGTAAGTGTTGAACATGAACTTTTATGCATGCTATCAACAGAGCTTTGTAAAATGTCTTCCTGTGAAAGTGATTGATCTAAAATTCATAGTCACCAAGGAAATTCCTACCTTAGAATGAACCTATAAACATGCGCACCTTCGAGATTCTATATCACATCCCACCTTCACAATTTTTCAAAAACAAACTTAAAAACATTCTATAGCTATCTGCAAGATTGTAATAATGGAGTATTTACTTTACCACAACAAAATATTGGGAAATCGGTGTCTCAAGGAATAGTTTTAGAGAACTGGAGAGAGAAAGTGATGTAGGCCTCTCACATTGATGAAATCCACACATGTTTTCAGATGCAGGTGCTGTTACCAAGAATTACTGCAGATCTCTCCCATGCAATTTACATTGTAGGGAAGTCTTCTCATAGCTGATGTATGTTCATGATTTTGCATTTACATGGACTTAAATTATAAATTTATAATGCAACAATACCAAAAAGAATTGTAGACATTAAGTATTGTTTCTAATGATGGTCAAGATTCAAGCTCCATTGGACAATGTAATGTATGAAATGGCCATTCCATTATGTTGTTATGTGTATGGCTAAACCTTAACATTATCTGCATGAAAATCAAACAATGAAATCATGATTTTTAATTTGGATGGATGGGTGATTTTTTGTTTTGAAATCGTGATAATAAAATAACACAACATTAAATTGTTAAAATGGCCAACCATCATGAACAAATTGAATTTGAAGTTATATTATTGACAAATCAATTGAAATTGAATTCACATTAATAATGTATTGATCAGTGCAAGTGAATTCCACATGTAAAATCAATGAATAAGAAGAAATGAAAATAATGTGTGAGAGAAATAATGTATGGGTTACAATGGATAGACACAATGGGAGCTTTCATCGCAGTTATAAAGCAGTCCCTCACAATGGATATCTGTGGTCCTTAGAGAGAGATTGCTCATTCCACATTTTTTTAATTGTAAATACACAATAATGCTAAGAAATGTCTGTAAATATCCTACATACATTATTATGTTGATGGATGTGTTTTTGGTTTATTTTAGTAGTGTTGATAAACTTCCCTACCTTATTATGGCAATCACACCTTTTCTCCCAGAATAATATGCATTTGGATATGTTCTGATCTTTGTTACTTGTTGACATTTTGTAGATTTCCTTAAGATGAATATGAAGTACCAGTATATCTTTTTGAACCAAATCAAATCACTTCTGATTATGATTTACAAACTTCTGCCTAACAGACGAAGATCATATAGGTTATAAACTTTTATTGTTTGAATGATAATGACATAGTTTATGCTTTTTCAAAAATAAAATGTAGCAATGATGAATGTAATCCTTCCTTTGTGATGGAGGATTGACCAATGTTGGAAGTGAAACACTTTTCAGGGCATGAAAACAGGGCACAAACTATGCAGCAGTGGCCATGGTGGTGGCAGTTGCAAACACAAAGATGTTCGGTCCATCTTCAGAGATTTCTACAGGAAATTCTTGTGGCTTTGCTTTTGAACTCCATGACTTTGAAGTTTTAGCAGCTGTAGTTGCTTGTTGGGCTAAGGTGAAACCACGTTTATTTCATTTAGTCAAAAAGTTGAAAATGGTGTCTAAAGTTACATTTAGCGATGATTCTCTTTAAGTGTATGGGTCGTTGGCTAAGACCTAAAAGTTAAAACCATGGTTTATTGAACTAATCTCTATCAGGAACTTCTGTTGATAGGCAGAATGGACATTTGGTTTTGTGGAGAGTTTTTATTTTTAGCTAAAAGAGGACATAGATCTTATTTTTAGAAGTGGCCCATATTTTATAGAAGTAAGAGAATTATAGTTTAAAACATTGGTCCATGGATTTTAATCCTGCAAATGATATGTCTTGTGCAGTTCCTGTTTGGGGGAAACTTCCCCATCTTCCTCTTTTTTTGAGAATGACAAATGTTTGGCTACCATTGGTAGCACTTTGGGCCACTTCATTGATAAGGCTGAGCCAAAAGACAACTCTGCATGTCTTTGAATCTATGTGGAAGTAGATTTGAATAAATGTTCCCTTCAATCCATTGAATTAAATCTAGATGGAGAGGCATATATGCAGAAATTTGATTATCCCCTGTTGCCCTTCAAATGTAGTAAATTCCATGAGTATGGTCAGTTTGCCAAGGATTGCAAAAAAGATCAGAATGTGCTTCAAGCACCTCCAAAGTGCTTAACACAACTATCACAACCAAAGCAAAAATACATCTTCACTAAAAAATTGTCAATGAAATTATGAAATATCCCAACCAATATTTGTGAAATTTTGTGATTTTTCATAATGCAAAATGATGTCCTAATTTTCTGATTTTTAATTTCTGCTATAAACCCTAGTTTTCTGATATAATTTTCTGAGTATATTCATGCATGAACAACAATATTCATTCATCCAAATAATAGCCAAACTCATAGCAGATTTGTTTGATCATAAACAATATGAAACCAACATCATAGACCATGAAAACATTCACCAACATGTGCCAAAATTCTGATATTTAAACATCCAGTTTGTTGCTACAAATCAAACTTATCTAATGATGCAATTACACAATAAAATGGGCTCTAAACATGCCCGACAACATATAGAAGTTCGCTGATATGAAGAAACCCCAATCAATGCAAGGAAAATAACTTCCTACAATAACCCTAGTTGGGCGAAATTGCTCCAGCCACAAATGCAACTATTTGATGAAGAAACAACTCTAAAAACCCTACCAAAGGGGTGTGTTGGTCTGCTGGTCTGCTGGTCTACTGATAGGGTTTGCAACCTTTATCTGAAGAATATCTTCCAACTTGCCCAATTCACCGCTCCAAACTAGATGCCTATACGGATGCAAACATGAGTATGAATCTAGCAAAAATCACCATTGAAGCCCATATGAACCTCCATCATGAAGTTCTCTATTGAAGAAGCTAGGGTTTCGTCCAACTTCTATATTCATAAGGGTTTTCGTCTTTAGAATATTTGTCAAAGTGCAGATCATAAAAGCAGAGATAAATTCGTTGATGATTAAAATGTCTCCAAACAACCTTGTATTTATATCAAACTTCCCCTTTTCCCTCCAATCTAATCGACCTAATTTGGGCCCCAAAATTTGAATTTAATATTTTTTTAATTTTTATTTTTTTGACCCCCCAAAAAGAGTTGCCCAGCCTCATAGAAAAAATATAAAAATATTTTTCCTTCACCAAAAATCATAATAAATATTATTTAACCTCCTCCTTGAGCGCCAAAAGCACAAATAATAAAATATTATTTTTCTCTTTATTTTTCTTGCTCGTCTCAAAAATGGACATTACAATCCTTCCTTCTTGAAATTGCTTGTCCTCAAGCAATGACAAACATACCACCACCTAGATCCCATACCATCACACTACCATATTTATCAAAATCGAGGAGGTAGATGTACCTCAAGGAGCTATCAACACCCACCAACACTCCAACTTCAAAGGTTTCTGCATGAGTGTGCAAGATGCCCCTTATAGGTGAATAGGACATATCAACTCCTCCTATGTTGCTGTTATAAATCAGAACAACAACCTCCCAACTGAAAATCGGATTCAAGTGAATGCAAGTACCATCGCCAATATCATATGATGATGTATCATCCATATGTCATGCCCCAATGGTGAAGTGCTAATCCCAACCTCCCCAAAACATCCAAACAATTGTCCTTCAAGTAGCTTGTAGGATATCCATGTGCAATAAGATAGAGCAACCATCCCCTAGCAAAGTATGGAGTAGATCCTCATGAACTAGGGAAAGAAAACCTAGATCTTCATGCTTTCTTCCAATCCCTATGACATAGTCAAGCTGGAACATAAACATTAGTAACTCAAAACCAAACATTATAGCAATACCTCCATACCTTATGTCATAGTGCAGCTTCACCTCCCAAGTATGCCCAACAAAGCCTAGTGCCTCTATGGCATGTATCACAATTTTATGTAATAGGGAAGTCTCCAATGCAACCAAGGAATCAATATGATGACAGGATTGTACTCCATTATTGACCATCTCTACGTCTTCAAGTAGGGCCAATGTATCACCACAATTGAAATGTTAGTGTGCAATGTTTTAGCTAAGGTGTGCACTCAACTTAAAAATCATGCACATTTGTAGTCAAACACTACAACTATGCCTGATATTAATATTGAACACTTACTTAAACCCTCTTGCTAGATATACTTTTGAATTCCATTGATTTAGACTAATCATTAGCAAGCATTAATACATAATTTCAGTTAGTTTCAATTGGCAGTGACCTCTTGGTTGAAGCTTGATATCAAGGGTCATCAAGTTGGCTTGGCTTTAAAACCTCTGTTTTGTTTTAGTAATAGTTTGCAACATTTCTTAAATATCTGAATCTAACCTTGTTGATGTTGTGTATAGATTTTGTTTTGGAATCTATATGGTGATAGTTAACATGATTTTTCTTTGGATAGATCTTAATAAAGAGAGAATACACATTATTAACTTAATCATAAGTCAATTTTTTTATGTTGTTGATATTCTTTTCCTATTTTGGTGTTAAAGGATAATGCTTGGTGTGTCATTCACATCGTTGATACTTGGAGCCATGTATAATGACCATTCAAGGACTACTTGTAATGTTCATTGAATCGCCATAAGTTGGAGTACTTTGTTTTGTGCATGGAGCACTTATAATTGCATATTATGTTTCAGCCACAACAGTAGTCATGACTGATAATGACATGAGAGGCCTGCCCATGGTAGAAAGAGGGTGGAGTAGTTTCTGAGCCATCTTGGTTTTAACCAATTTTGTAAAAATCCATTGAAGAGGATTTTCTTCATGGTGGGAAAATTCTACTCAATTGAGTAGCAAACATTCTGGAATGTCATGCAAGTTAGTCTGTAGTAGGGATTCCAATTTGTATGTATGTGTTTGTTTTACCTCATTCTCTCTTGAATTAGATTAGGGGGTTTACAATACGAAACCCACTGTGGAGATTTGAAGAAATTTTAGAGTGAAGAGAACAGTGGCTTCGCTGTGTGGGAATAATTTTCTTTATATAATTATTTCAAATTTCAAATATTGTTTTATCATTTTGGTTGCCAAACTTGTGTTTGCGAATGTAAATTCAAATTCAAACTTTATGTTATGTTTTATTTCATCCTTGGTTGGGGTGTTTTGGTATATATGGCTCTGTAAATTTGAATGAGTTGAAATCATTTTCTATTCTTTTTATAGAATACATAGTGAACTTCACAGAAAGATAAAGATTTATATATTTTATATTGTATATTACTTAAGATCTAAGTGAATTTGATGGAAGACATATATATTTCATATTCACCTTAGCTTTTTAATTCACATCTTACTGGACAATATATAAGATAGTAATAAGAGAGTTTGTGTCTTTTTAAAGGAAAAAGATCATTTCCATATAATTGTTTAATCTGTATTTTAGATTGGATATTAATTTTGTGGGTCAAGATATATAAATCTGGGTCACACAATTTTATTATACATAATTAATAATATTATATAAGAAATATTACTATTTTTTTTAATTATTTAAGGGATTAAGGCTTTCTCTTTGTATCATATATTAGAAATAAAAAATATTACACTAGAAGTTTCTTTCATATAGAAAGGAAAGATGTATAGTTCTATTAGGACTGAAATACAATATATCTAGATCATACATATATTGTTCCTTATAACAAACTAGAAATATGCATCTATAACATATTTCATAAGGCTTGATGTTACAAAATATCCTAGACACAGAACTAGATGATTATGAAGGTATCATAACAAATACTTATATTAGAGATGCTTAAGAAAACTAAAATAGTCCACTACGAATAGGTCCATAGATACCCTCTTCCTTCTTGGCCAAGGTGGTGCACTCTACCAAAAAATTTATCGCGTTCTCAAATTTAACTACATTAAAAGTGCTCCTACAAGGGGAGGATTTTTCTATGTGAAGTAATTTGAGAACATTCTAAGAATGTTGAAAAGTAGATTTTCCACTATTTGTAGAGGGACTTTTATTAGCTCTACAACCTCCCATATAAAAGCCTCAAGCCT
Organism: Sequoia sempervirens; assembly: GCA_007258455.2. Classification (NCBI taxonomy): domain Eukaryota; kingdom Viridiplantae; phylum Streptophyta; class Pinopsida; order Cupressales; family Cupressaceae; genus Sequoia; species Sequoia sempervirens. The sequence goes on along the minus strand of VDFB02301694.1, from coordinate 137,819 downwards.
CTTCTCGATGCATCTCACTATGTTAATTGATGCCAAACCATGAAATTTGTATCCAACCATTGGGATAGAAGACAATTTCTTAACTATTGCATTGTCAACAACATCATCCAATTTGACCCTAATGTTCTCCCATATGGAATATCTCCCAAGAGCTTTGATAATCTCTTTATCACCTATTAACATTGTAAGAGGGAAAAGTGGAATTGATCAAACAACACAAGAATTCTCAATCAAGGTCAGAAATCTCAAAAAACCAAATCAAAGAATGCTCAAAACCCACTTACCAATGAGATTTGATTGTGCTATTGCTATGAAGTCAATCACAAGATGTTAGAAAACCAAATCAAACGTATGAAATCATGAAACAACAATCTTACCATCACATTGTTGGAGAAGCTTGGTGTTATGTGATGTTGGATTGCTCAACACTTAGCCTTCCATTGTAGTTGCAAAAGCTCATGAATGTGATGACCTAGATGATACAATGCTATGATGAATGCCATCTAGAATGCTCTCAAAAACTCAAATGGACATGCTCTCTTTATGCAAATTCTAGGAGAGAAATATGAAAGAATGAGGGTGATTATATAGACATAATCGAATGAAGGGTTGAGATTGAATCTTAATGGCCACAAAGAAGGGTCAAGATTGCATCTTAACACCCACAAAGGAGAGAAGATCGAGGAAGATGGAGGGATAGGAATTAGTTAGAACCCAAAATATCCCCACATTTGTAGGAAAATAGTTAGGATATTTCATGATCAAGGGTGGAAATTAGATCTCAAGATGAATGGCTAAGAATGCTTGAGAGAAGAAAAGTTAAAGATGTTTTTGAAAAGGAATATTCCTCAAGAATATGCTTTGTGGAGAGAAAATAAGAGCATTAAATAATTAGAAATTAGTTAACTATGGGGGATGAGAATATGCTCTTTTTAAAAAAAATATTCGATTAAATGGAAATGACAGATTAAAGATGGGATAATTAAATAATTAAAATTATTTAATTAAATGAGATTAGAAGAAATATTAAATAAGCCTTTAATCAATTAATTAAACAAATATTTAATTAGGAGGATGAAGGGGATAATTAGTAAATGAAATGATGAATTAATTAATTAATTCAAGATTATTTAATTAATAAAAGAAATTAATGTTCATGGTGAAAATGATGTTAAAAGGGGATTAATAATGCAAATTAAATGAAATGATGATAAATGCACTGATGATAATGAAAATGATAGAAAAATGCAACTTTGGGATGTGTGATATGTGTTAGGCATTTTTACATGTCTACAAACATGAGAACATCCCTCATTAAAAATGACGAGGTTTCAGAATTAACACAATGCTTAGTATCCCCTTCAATGAAATATCTACACAAATCTTCTTCATAGCTTACAAGAATTCCTCCTCTTGAAAAAAGAACTCGAAGAAAGAACACGTTTGTCATTTGGGCTATTGGAACTTCACCTATACACATCATCTACCTTTCAAAATACCCCAAATTTAGTGATGGCTCCAAGACACAATATAGACAAGAGAGATAACTTTGAATGTGGATGGATGAAGCCTCAAGTAGTTTCATATTGAAGGTTGAGCGAGTGGATTTAAGTGGAGTACTTCCCGTTTTGGGAAATTATGATCTAATCTTTGTCATCATCTCACTCAAATTAATAAAGGTTTTCTTCATAATCATTTTATGTTATTGTTTGGATATCTAGTCATTGCATAATATTGTACTATCAAATACTAATTATTTTAATTGATCAATGCCTTGGCTTGATAGATAATTGACCAACTTGTTTCCTTATTAGTAGCGATGGTTTATAGAGAAAGCCATACTATGTAATATATCTAAAGCCTCCTTTAATGCATTAATTATCTTCCAACTTGTTGAATATCTATTCATTATATAGAGGGTGACAACCATAAAATCTCTATTGGTAATATTTTTTGAGTTTACAAGATTTAAATAGTTGTAATCCAAGACTTTTGTTAGGAATTAATCTTTACTTAGGCGAAGATTATTTATTATTTATATTATTTAATACTTGTAGGAATATTCTAAAGAAATCCCTACAAGTCTTTTTCCTTATTTGAGTGTTCTCATACATGTGTGAGAATGACTCATTTTTATAATTCTTTTTTGGAGGAATATTAAGGCTTAGGTGTACCCTCCTCCTTAAGAGGATTTTGACACCTTGCACGCACATAGGATGAAATGTGGCATGCATAGACATGGGAGTTACTTAACAACTCCTTTCTCACCTATGTTTATTTCAAGTGCTTCTTTCATTCTTCATATGAAACATTCTATGCTCTCTCTCTCTCTCTCTCTCTCTCTCTCTCTCTCTCTCTTTGTAATATTTTTAGGCTTTATGCCATCTTCATAATATAGTTTTTTCTTTGCTTTTTCTCCTTACAAAATATTGTGTCTCCTCTTGGATGTTGGTGTGCTTGCTCCTGCTTCTCATTTGTTGGCAACATGAGCATGACGGTATATGGTGTTGTCATTGATGAAAATCCATTGTAGAAGTGATGGTGCACCTGTATGTACATAGTCCAAAGAAGACCAAGTGTTTTGGTGAAAATTGCCTAAGTCATAGATTGGAATAGTAAGTAATAGAGCAATAGTTTTGTGGTCCATATTACTTCACTTTTTAGAATCTTTCCATGTGGTTTTGATGTAATAATGGTATGTATTGAAGGTATCTATATCTGAAGTTTCAGGGTTGCATATCTTCCGTAGCTGAAGATATTGATGACATAGTATCATGCTTAGTAGAAGTAGAGTTATAGGTGCAAAGTGCATATTGGAATGTTGCACATTCCATCGCAGATGATTATTATGATGTGTGGTTTTGAGGAAGTGTTTGAGGATGTCATAAGTGTATGCACTCCAAGTGGCAAGTGATTTGGTGGTCTACATGTCGAGTTGTGGATGAACAATTGGTTCATTTAGTTGTTGCTTCACTAGTTTTGTTGTGCGATGCCAACCTAAGGGTTTTGGGGTTGTGTTGAGTTGAAGTATGAAAAGAGTGGAATCATGGGAGTAATTATAAGTCATGCAAACCTATTTTGTTAAAGAACACATTTTGGCTTCAGCAAGGTATGTCGGTTGGATTTTTGAGTCGACAAGTTATGGTGTTGCACGTTTCATCTAATTAGGCTGACCTAATTGATGATATGTTTGCTTGTGGAAGATGTTTGTACATATAGAAGGTTGATTTAGTGTGTGAAGATGTTATGTAGAGATTGCATGTGAGATGTGACGTAGAGTGAAGTGCAGAAGGTGATAGTGGTGAAGTATGAAGTGTGTAAAGTCAAATTTTTGAGCTTAATTGGAACTGCATCTTCAATATGTTGTAGATGCATTGTTGGTAGTTCAGAATCTAGTAGTGAGCCATTCTTCCATTCTCTTTTCTATTCTATATAGTGATTTCTTTGGACAATGAGCCCTTAGCAGTGAGCCTTTCTTTTTGGATAATGATTCCTTGGACAATGAGTCCTTCAATCTGTAATCCATTGTAATTGGTTATAATATATTGTGAGCTAATCCTCACGTGGTTTTCCCTTCCTAGGGTTTTCCACATAAATCTAGTGTTCTTGTGTTTGTTGTTGTGGTGCATGCTTCAATTGTTCTTTTCCATTTTTGTAAGTTTGATAAGATGCTTTGAATGCATGTTTAAGTTGACGAAGTTAATGAATTTCAATGAATACTGATTCAACCCCCCTTTCAGTATTTCGAGTGTTCAACATCATCTTGATGGTAATATTTTACTTCAAACAATTTCTCTTGGATTAGTACTTTCTATTTATCTTATTTATTTCATTTATCATTCTTTTCAACTTCATTATTAGTTCTTGGTTTCGACTTTTTAGCTACTTTTTTATCATTTTTTATTGAAGAATCACAAATGGCACACCTTGTGCCAAATGAGCTTAAATTTCCCTAATATGCATTGTTGAAATTTAATTTCCATGAGCCTTTTAGAGCTGGAGTCCACTTAACTCTCAAGGAGGAATTGATGGTTTATTCCTATTCTTTAATATATCTCTATCCCATGAAAAAAGTGTACACTTTCAGAATGATTTCGAGGATACTCTACTCACTATTACTTCTATAGTGGTTATTTCCAATTTGGAGATGACAGTACCCCACCCACATTCATTCCCTTAAAAAGTTATTCTATTGTATTCCTTCCAAATAATCCATCTCAATAACAAAGGATTGGAATTCCATAAGCATGAAAATATTGCATTGAATTTCTCTCTCAATCAATGTTTGACAAGTTGCAACATGGTTTCCGAAAAAGAGATGTGGCCTTTTATTTTGTTGATTAACCAATCCTAACATTTTTGAGTGAAGGAACAATTTATAAATAGGTGTTAATTGGTCTAGTCAACCTATAGAAAAAAAGGACATTGAAATGGAACTAGGAAGCCTATTTTCTAGAGTCAATCCCTTGTTATTACTTTCCTTTTAATGGATTTCAAAGAAAAATCCCCAGCCTTGGGAAAAAAATATTTATGCGAGCATTCAAAAAAAATATTTATGCAAGCATTCAAGACCACTATCCAACTTAGATCTTTTGGATTAGCAGTATGAGATACTCATATCCTATTTTAGTAATATATGATCCACTTTTGGAGAAAAACCACTTAATTACATCATTGAAAGAGAATGGACTGAATTCATGAGGCTACTCGGTTTGAAGGACCTAAATCTTGAGGTATATCCTTCCACTTATGCAACTTAATGCCATCAACATTGGTTGTGTTCACATAACCTACCACTTTGGATCCTTGTGGTCCAGTAAGAATTCCTTGATTATAGATAAAATCTACCTTGTCTTTTAAAGATTGGTGCTCATTCCAAGAATCCTCCTAGAAATTATATATCATATTATTATTGAATTCCCACGAGAGATGATGTGTGATAATGTCTACATTTCAAAATAAATTTTATACATTGATCCTAAGAGTATATTTTTTAGTGGTGAATATTAGGATGTCATCCATTGAGTTTAGGTGCTTATTTCTCATGAATTTTATCCATTGTGAGTCCTTGTTTATGTAAATATTTCATTCCAAAAAAATTCATAGTGCCATATTATGAAGGTGCATATTCTTGAGCCTAGCCCCATCATTTTCCTGGGAGAGACAAATTTATCCCAAGCAATCAAGGGAAAATTTTCTTTCTCCTCAATACCTTGCTAAAGGAAATCCATCATTGTCTTGTTGATTTCCCCTAAAATTACTCTTGGCAATTTGAGGATGGAGAAGAGATAGATTGATAATGTATATAAAATTGATTTGATCATTGTGATCTTTCCTACAAAACTTATCCATTTTTCTCTCCATGAAGCTAATATTGCTTTGAATGCCTCAAGGAGTTCCAAAGAGTTTCCTTGAAAGTATAGATGGACATTGGGGCATTCAGGGAGTGGAAAGGAAGTGATATCCATTTGAAACCTAAGACCCCTAGAATTTGTTGAATCCCTAGGGAAACACTGCAAAATATACTTGTAATTTTGAATCATTTATTTTTTTCCCTACGGCTATAGAATGTAAGAGTTTAGTATTTCCCTAACAGTCATTGCTTCTCAAAAATAGCTTCCCCAAAAATAAGTGTGTCATCTAAAAATTAAAATTTGGAAAAGGATTAAAAATCCTCAATATCCTAAATTTCCTTCCAACTTCTTTCCTCAACATAGTTATACACTTACCAAGAGCTTCTACCATAATGATAAAAAGATAAAGCAATAATGGGTCCACTTGTTTGATACCCTTGGAAGGGGAAAATAAAACTTCTAGAATCCCATTTACCAAGTTATAGTATTAGAGGGTGGAGGTGTGATGAAAGAGGTGTTAAAGTACAGTTAACACTAAGTGGGGGGGGGGGTGAATTAGTGTTAACAAACAAATTAACTGTTTTTATTTCTTTTAATAATTTTCATATCATGAATGAACTTATGCAATAAAAAAACAACTGAACAGATAATGAACAAACACATATAAGAAATTGACACAAATATTGTCTTGAGTGGAAACCCTCCTAGGGAATAAAACCACTCGAACTTGGCCTCACTGGCCTTATCTGAAAATATTCTTTGTATAAAGCCTCACTGGCTGATTTGTCTCACTGAAAATGGTGCTATCTCACTGATAGTCTTTTGAAATGTACAAGTATGAAAAAATTGTAAATATAGAGTTGATCTCTATTTCAATAATTACATACTCTGTTCTACAATGACCTTAGAATCAGAGTCATAAATTCCAACTACTCAAAATAATATATATTGCCTTTCTGAAACATATATTTTGTTCTTTCCAAATCCTTTCATCAACATGAATATGAGCACAATGAAGCATTTAATATGTTCCTTGTTTTCATTAGGAAACCCCATTTGAAAAACTAATCACAAACTTCCATCCTTATGTAACTACTTTCTTTAACAAGTACCAGAATGATAATGATACTACTGCAATGCTTTAACAATATAATGCTTTGCTGAAATATCATAACAATCCTTGAAAATGCCTTGTAGTTCATGAAATAAAATATAACAGAAAACTAGGCTTTACTTTACAAATGCTTATGTAAACTCACATGAATTAAGAAACTAACATAAACTAACCCGAATAGAGAAACTGAAGAATGACGCCTGTTAGAGAATAACCAATTGTCATTGCCATGCTCAAGTCCAAACTACCATGCTTCCTTCCAAACCTGAGATTTTTCTTGGCAAAAAATTTTGATGCCCTAATTGTTTCGAGCCATGCCCTAGCCCAAGCTCGAGGGATTTTACAAAGCTTTCCAAAACATAAACTTTATAAAATGCATAGGCATTCAAAATCCTTTTCAAACTTTTATTACATTTGCATTTCAATCCCTTTAGATGCCAATGGGAATAAAGTCCCATTTTATTTCAAAGACTTTTCAAAAATATAATGCCATGGGGTACTCAAAACATGTTCACTTTTACCTTTGCTTTAGATACATATTCAAGGCAACTTTCTAAAGATGTGCAATCAAACATTTTCCTTTGAAATGTATATACAACAAGCTGCACTTTGTTCCATATTGATACAAATGTCATGTAATCCAAGATGTATATGTAACTTTTCCAATTTGATGCATTGATTTAGAGAAAAGACCATATGATCAAGTATGCGTGAATGTGATCGCATTATAATCAAACCAAAATAGAAGAATGCTCATATCCACATACATCATAGCATCTCAGGAATTTTGACACTAATGCCAAAAATGCCTTAGGGGTTAACAAGAGGGGTTCTCAACAACCCTCTTTTCTGAAAATAAAACCTCAAACAAACTCAACAATGCATTCAAATCAGCCACAAGGGTTCATGAAATTAATTGAGGTTTTCAACAAAAGAACTTCTCATTATGAAGAATCTGATTACACAATATATTTCAGTCATCAAATAATTGAGGGGCAATAACATATGCCCTTTACATAATCTGGAAATGAAATAAGACAAGCTACAACAAAAGAAAATCAAACTATGTACTTCATGAGCACCTCCAATTTGCACTTTTTCTGTTGCAACAATCACCTGCAACTCTTCTATTCTGTACAATGGTTTCTTCAACCTTCAATGGCTGCAATAACCCTTTCAAACTACAACAAATCACTTCAAAATCCTCCTGAGAAATGCCACACCAAGCTTTCCAATCTTCAATACCTGCAGTGAAGAATGAAAACCCAAACTTGCCACAAAACCCCTCACCAAAAATCCAAAAAATCATATTTTCCCCTCCCTTTGGAAAAATCACGACCAAATCCTCATAATGAGTTGTTTCCAACATAGAAAAATCAATAAATGGTTTTTAATTCCATTTTGTAACTCCCAATTCCAATGCCTAAACTTTCTTTTTCAAATTTCTCAAAAATAATTATTCTCAAATCATTAAAATATCCTCCTAACATGAAATTCAAATGCAATTTTTTTTTTTTTTGGTTGATGTTGATTGCACTTTCACCTAGGATGCTCCTACATCAGACACCCCGAGTAGAAAGAAATGTTTCATGATTTGTACTCATAAATATTTGTAGACCTTGTGTCCATCTTGGATCCACCCCATTTCCTTGTCCATTGGAATATTTTTGTGCACCATTTTCTACAAACTTACAACATTACCATGTTTCATCCTTCCTCTACTACCCATCATCTAATTCAAAGCATCAAATCTATTTTCCAGCCAATATACTTCATCAAAATTAGAACTAAAAATTAAACTTATACCTCCTCCATAAAAAAAAATGTATTTCTTTATCTCATTTAGTGTTCTACCTTTTCCATCTCTTTCCAACACGTCCCCTTCACGAAATTCCACTTTTTCAATGCCTTATGAACGACATGATATTGTTGTAACTTGGTTTCCTTCACTCAAAACAACATTATTACTACCATCAAAAGAATCAATTTCCACATTACATGATAAGGAATCATGACCACTAATCAAAACATTTTCACATCCACTATTCTTAAACAAGTATTTTTCAAAAAACTCTTCATTAACCTTCACACTTCACTCTTCCAATTCAATTTTATCAAAAGTAATTTCTACTATAGCAAAATTATCTATTCGTTCACTCTCTTTCTCATAAAAGGAAACAATAAAATCAGATTTTACCTTACCCTCTTTTGCTACCTTCATTCCACTTGAGATATCTTCTTCAATCTGAGTGAACAAATCACCTTTCTCATCTTTATCATGGTTAGTGTTAACAAAGCCAACATATTCATTCTTCATACCTTCTAAAAGTTTGAATTCATCAACCAAACAAGACCTCGCATTACTGAAAAGCTTACCCATTTCCTCTCTCAGTGGCTTCAATTTGTGTTTCACTCTATCCTTCATCAATGTGTATGTGTTTGCATAAAAATAGTGCACCACCTTCTTGTCAAATTGCCAAGGCCTTCCTAACAAAACATGAAAAGTATTCATAGGAATAATATAACATAAAATTTCATCTCTATAACCTCCTATATTAATATTTACAAAACTTTGTTCATTGATCAAAACTGTCCTATCATCTTGTATCCATGCTATCCTATATGGATGCAGATGCCTTCTTCTCTCTAACTACAATTTTCTCACCATCTCTTCAAAACCAAGATTATTTGTGCTACCTTCATCTATGTTGACATTACATACCTTGTTCTAGCACTTGCATCTTGTTCGAAACAAAATTTTTCTTTGAATGGATTTATCATCTTCATTTAACAAGGTCGTCCTAGCCATTAAAGTTTCACCATCTTCTGCTTCTTCAGAATTTGATGATCCTACATCTTATTCACATTTGCTGCTCTATTTTTATTTTCTGATCTTCGTCTTGGTCTTTCCTCTTCATGAGGACAATCATATGCTCTATGACCCTCTTCCCCACACTTAAAATAGGTTCCTCTAAAGTTTTCTCTTCCAAAACCTCTACCCAATCTTCTTCTACCTCTTGGATTTTGATCTCTAGGACCATATGAGTCATCATATCTATGATTTTAGCTGCTACCTTGGTATTATTTTTTTTTAAAATTTTGATTATTATCTAATCCACATGTTCTTCCTTCAACCTCCTCATCATGACCTCTTCCTCTCTGCTTACTTTCATACCTTTTGTTCATTCTTTCCTCAATTTTTAAGGAAATTTGATATGCATCTTCCATTGTACAAACTCTCACCAAAGTCATCTCCTCTTATATGTTCAACTTCAAACCTTTAATGTATCTTGCAACCTTCTCCTTAGTTGCTTCAACATGTCTTGTTCTAATCAGGATCCTATCAAACTCCTTTGTATACACCTTCATTGTCTTCGTTCCTAGCCACAACCCTTGCATTGTCTTCATTCCTAGCCACAACCCTTGCATTTTCTTGAGAAAATCGAACTCATAATCTACTCGAATGGATTGTATGTTCATTTTCTCTGCCATTTTGTCCCACCTTGTGATTTTATCCTTCCGTTTTCTTCCTCTTTCCAACTAAAGTTCTCTCCACCAGATTGAATTATGTCCAATATTGTCTTGAAAAATCTTACTCTGTCTAGGTCTCCAACTTCTTCAAACTCGAAGTACTCTTCCATATCATTTATCAAATTTATAAGTTCTTTTGGATTTAAATTTACATTAAAGGTAGGAACATCAATCTTTGGTATTTTCCCCATTTTTGATAAGACTCTCAACAACGGATGCCTAGCAACGTAACATGGGTAATCAAAACAAATAATATCCTAGTTGTTTATTGACTTAGAATGGCCTTGAACAAGGGGAAATTTCCAAGACCTATTAATTACACCAAGTAATGCAGGGATTCAAGAAAAGTCCAACCTTTTGTCAACTCAGTTGAGTTAGCTTTAGAAAGATAATTTATGTCGTGATATAAATTCTTTGTGACTATTGTGAGGTGGAGTAGTTAGTTCTAGTATGCCCTAGGTCAGGAAAGGTAATCCAAGTCGACTAGGATGGTTGAACATACGACTTCACTCGTACAAGCGATTGTATTTATGATACAAATACTATGACCATAGTGAGTGCATTTCTCTCTGCATGCACTTGTCAGTTCACTGTGACCCATATACTTAGCTAGTTAGAGATGTCATACATACTTAGAAGGTATCCATAGTTGTTCAACAGTACTAGTTAAGTAGGGCACAACATCAGAGCTCAAATGGTAGAACTAAGAGGGTTCCCAACTAATCCCTTCATTTTAGGGTAGGGCCACTTCCAGTTAGGAAGGTGTGTAGGGTACTGCTTAAGTCGGTGGTTGAAGGTAAAGCACCTGGGTGATGCTCTCCCTCTTATAGATGACATGTTGAGACTTGGAAGACATAAAGAATCCAGATATAGGATCTATGACCTTAATTCTGTAAGTTATTGTTTTAGCTTAAATAGATGTAATAATTTAATTAGAATCCAAAAGTGATAGATGTTTGTTCTTTTTATTTAGAAAAGATTGTGTAAATGCTTTGTTATATCTTTATGGTAACAGTTATGTAAGAGCATGTTCAATATTTAAAGAAAAAAAATTGTACCTCTTTTCATCTATGTTTTTAGTTATTTACTGTTTGGAGAATAATTCATGGTAGCTATTTGTAAGAAGGTGTAGATTGTTACATATGGTATGAGAGCTACTGGGTTCATCACTTGGACCTACGAGATCATTACATAAGCTTTTCCTTAAAACATTATCAATAGCAGATGTTTGAAAAGTTCTTATGTCAGGATGACAAAGAAAAGAAGAACAAGGAAAACAGTAAAAAAGTCAAATTCTCGAATGTTATGAAATATTTGCACAATAGAAGAATATAATATGAAATATGCTACAAATACTTGATAATATCTAAGAATAACAAGCCACTTCAAGGGGGAAAACCTCCAAATATCTCCAATAAGAACACACTTCACAACTTGATGATGAAATAAGACTCACAACCTCCTATATATACCTATTTATGCCTATGATATCACCTAGGCCGACTTAGACACACCTATATAAGTCTTAGGCCTACCTAAACAACTAAATAACAATATACTAATGATAATATGACTTAATAGAGAGTTAAGATAATTGTGAAAAATTTAATTTTTCAATAAATTTCTTATTTATGCTCCAATTCCTCCAATTTTTTTACTGTAATCTCCTTCAGCATGTCTTCAAAAACCTAATAAAAATCAAACTCCAATTTGACAATATGTGCAAGATATGCAGATTCCAAAAAACTTGTGTAGAAACCCTAATTCTGCAATAATTTGCTTAATTCTACTCCAATTCTTTTGAAATATGGATTGTAGCTTCTTCAATAACCCTTTAAAAATCAGAATTTTTTTTCCAAGATCTGAAAGATATGCTCTTCCCAAAATCACCTCCAAAATTGAGAATAAACCTTGCCTCTACAGTGCCAAGATCATGCTCTGATACCACTTGTTATGAAATAACTTGCACAATAGAAGAATATGATATGAAATATGCTACAAATAATTGATAATAATTGAGAATAACAAGCCACTTCGAGGGGGTAAACCTCCAAATATCTCTAATGAGAACACACTTCACAACTTGATGATGAAATAAGATTCACAACCTCATATATATACCTATTTATGCCTAGGATATCACCTAGGCCGACTTAGACACACCTATATAAGTCTTAGGCCAACCTAAACAACTAAATAACAATATACTAATGATAACATGAATTAATAGAGAGTTAAGATAGCCACAAGCTGACTATTCATAACCCGATGAACACTAATATTAAGGGAGTAGCATGCCCCCCTTCTTCAAAGAAGCATTGTCCTTAATGCTAATCAAGTTTGGATTCTTTTGAATGAACTCCTTGTCCTCCCATGTGGCATCTTCAACTGGTAAATTCTTCCATTGGATGAGATACTCAATGAGAGTTCTAATCCTCAACTTCTTTGTGCATGTTTGACGAATGCACTCTGGTTCCAAAATGATTCTTCCTTCTTCATCAAGCTTTGGTAGTGTTGTTTGAGTGGGAATATTATGCCCAATTACCTTCTTCAAATAGGAAACATGAAAAATGGATGTATCTTTGTTGTTGGTGGCAACTCTAGCTTGTAGGAAACACTACCGATCTTTTGCATGATTTGGTATGGACCTTAATACCTTGGAGACAACTTATTATTCTTTTTTTGTTACTTTAGTGAGATTTGCTTATAAGGCTGCAATCTCAAGAAGACCCAATCCCCAACTTCAAAAATTATTTCACTACGATGTTGGTTTTCTTGTTGTTTCATTCAATTTTGTGCCATGGCTAAATTCTCCTTGAGTCCTGAAAGTACTTGTTGTTGATGAAGCAAGTGGTCTTCTACTGCTTGAACTCTTGGTGACACCTTTATTGATGATGTGATGGAAGGAGGATGATATCCATAAAGTGCCAAAAATGGAGACATTTTTGATGAGCTATGAAAAGAAGTGTTATACCACCATTTTGTAAGTGGTAGTTGTTGGTGTAATTAATTAATTAATTATTACACTAGCATAAGTTAACTTAGGTCTTTTTAATCATTTAGTCCTAGGTTGCAATCATTTAATAAATGGGATAATATTCCCTTTCCTAGTTTGTGGGATAAGATTCCTTCTAGAACTTATCTCCTCATTTAATGATCATCAACATAGGGTTCACATGTTGTCACATGTTAGATTTTAACACTTGGCAACATCTCATGCATATTAGGTTTTACCTCTTGCCTATTTAATCAGGCATCTTGTTCATTTGTAACATATCATATCAATATCATATTAATCATATTATCAATAGAATCTTTAATCAACATTCCATTGTTGCAACACTTCTCTTTGTGGTTGATTATCTTTCATGGCTAAAGTCTTGCATTGAAGATTCCAGAGCTTCAAGGGCTGTGCAATCCATCATCTCAACATGGTATCAGAGCTAGTCCATTGAAACATCAACCCTAGATCCAGGAAGTTTGGAGTGTAAGATTCAAGCAGGCTTGGAGTTTTATGTTGCAGGCTAGTTGGCTCTACCCGGGAGCCAAGATGATTTCTGGTGCAGATCAGGCTCTCTCTGACCTCTCCATTGCGTCCAAAAGGCCTCAAAACCCATAGATCACCTGTTCATTCGTCAAAATCGGAGACATATCATCTGGGAGCCTTCGAGGTATTATCTAGGGTTTGCATTTTTTGTACAAATCCGTACATATTTGTAGAAAAAAATCCCCCTTTCAGTCCTCCATCAAGGCAATTTTTTTTTAGAAAAATCAAAAAAATATTCTGGCTATTATTGGGCAATTTTTTATATAGTTTCTGCAAAAATCAATTCTGCAGAAGTCGACCTGCAAATATATTACAAGGTCGGCATAATTATTTCATTGGTGGCTATAGTTGGGGTTATTTTTTTTCTATTGGCATTTTAAATTTAAATTGCAAATTATATTGCAATATTTAAATTTGTGGTCGGCATCCACCTACCAGCCCGTAGACTCTATCAGCCCTGTCACATCGATGACCTCCGCCGACATCATCCGTCAGCTACCGCTCCTGCCGATCTTCATTTTCCAGCCACCAATGACTCCTATCTCCATTAGTCCACCGCCGTTCATTCCCTAGAGTTTGTTCCCAACACCGTCGTCGAAGTTTCCTGGAAACCATTTGTTCACCAACACCGACCGCCATTGACCGCTGATCGAAGCTCCTGCCACACCACCTCGGTCCTATCTGTGACTAAGGGCCCCTCTATCCCCAATAGCGCCACCAACCATCCCGGCTGCTCCACCGGATCTCACCGCCCGACCGCCACTCTGACGCCGCTGATCCGACGAAGTTCTTTTTTAAACTGCCATCTAGCCCCTTGGTCATATCAGTGACCGGGGGCCAATTTTTTTTAGCCCCAGGTGCTATATTTTTGTGCCTAGTTAGCCAGTTTGATTTAAATTGCAATTTTTTTTCCGAGGGCCATATCTTCGCGCCACGATATCAAAAATTTGCAAACGAGATATCGGCGGAAAGAGAATTCAGAGCACTATCCAATGGTGCCATCCATTTTGCAGTATTTTTTTGCTATCAAATTCTAAAGTCAACTAAAGTCAACCCTCCATTTTGGACTCAAAAGTGCATATCTTTGCATCAAATTGTCAGATTTTGGTGATTCCAGCAGCATTCAGGAGATCTTTCAGTGCCTTTTTTCATCAGTCTAGTCACCTTCTTTGGTTTTAGCTCCAGGTATTGTTTATTGGTTTTTTGCAATTTGGTGCATTTTCCTGATTCCTGAGACATCCTGGAGCCTGAAGTAGAATTTCTTGATCTCAGAGGCATATTCTCAGTTGCATATCTATTTGGAAGTATTTCTTTTCTGTTGAAGGTCAGTGTCTTTGATTTTTGTGGATAAATTTTGTTATGGGGCTTGCATATTATTCTCCTTTGGTTATGTTGCACAAGGGTAACTATTAGCAATGGCGAGATGGGATCTGCCACCATCTTCATTCACTTGATTTGTTGCCACATATATTTGGTATAGTTCCTCATCTAAGTGAAGGTATTCATGAACTTGCTTGGATTTGCAGCAGGTACACTATTTTGGAGATCCTTGAGATGCAAGTTGATTGTGATGTTTTGAGATCTATTGATCATTTTGATTGTCCTCACATTCTTTGGACTAAGCTTTGGGAACTATACGGAGATTCAAATACTCCATTCCCTGATGATCATGCTTCAAAATGTCATTCTTCAAATCAAGTACCCCATGATGATATTGTTGTGTAGGAAGTTGATTACCTTGATCTTTCCGAAGAGGTTGACAAGGTTCCTTTCGGTGCTTCTTCTTCATTAGAGACAATTGGTATCCCTTCACATTCAGTGATTCCTTGTCCAAAATCATTGATTGAGGCTTCCACTATCATCATCCATCAGGACACATTATGTTTTCCAGACTTGCACTCACAAGGTGGCTTCATTTTAGGTATCACTGACTTGGCTACTTCTACAGGTTTGGAGGACATTCTTGAGGGGATATCACTCCTCTATTCAGATTTGGCTTTGGAGAGTTGTTTTGAGTCTCCTCATTCCTTTGTCTCGACCTTGATTGGGAATCTAGAGACTATCTTGGAGGCACTTGGTTTCTCTTCAGAGATTTCATATCCGAGACTTCTTCCTTGTTATTCCATTCAGGATTTGAGGTTTCTTCTGTATCCACCACTAGATTTGCTTTAGACTTCTTTTAGTGGTTTTGAGGACACTTCATTCAGGGGGGCTATCAAGTCTCCATCACATCCATCATATTCATCCTATCTTTGTCTTTGGATATTGTTCAACATCAGTCTCTACATCATCCTGGTTTGTCACCCTCTTCATTGTTTGGGACTATGGCATTTTCATCATCAGGCAAGGAGACACTTGAGCAGAGTTTAGAGACATCATCATCCATGTTCATTCTTCCTTCCTTCAATTCCTATCCAGAATGGGAAGCATCTTTGCACTTGCATTTGGTTTTGTTTCTTCCGAAAGGGAGACAAGTTGTTTGTCGGCATTGGATCTTGTTTTGTTTTCAGACACTTACCTTTCTTGCAAGTGATCTTATCTTTTGGGGGGGCTATATAGTCTCTCTATTGTATCCATGTGACAGATGGTGTTCTTGGGGGGTATTTGGGAGTCCTCCATCCTTCCCATCCTATCTCACTTTTTTCTACATCATCTCCTTTTTGGAGAGGGGTTTTTTTCCCACTGGGTTTTCCCCTTTTCTCCGGTTGTGGGAGATTTTTCTGCATCTTCATGTACATGGGTACCTAACATGGCCTCGTATCCGGGAACCATCATCATCTTGCATAATCATTGCATTTTCCTCCCTAAGTTGCACTTATGGGGGTGTTGGTGTAATTAATTAATTAATTATTACACTAGCATAAGTTAACTTAGGTCTTGCATTTAATCATTTAGTCCTAGGTTGCAATCATTTAATAAATGGGATAATATTCCCTTTCCTAGTTTGTGGGATAAGATTCCTTCTAGAACTTATCTCCTCATTTAATGATCATCAACATAGGGTTCACATGTTGTCACTTGTTGTTAGATTTTAACACTTGGCAACATCTCATGCATATTAGGTTTTACCTCTTGCCTATTTAATCAGGCATCTTGTTCATTTGTAACATATCATATCAATATCATATCAATCATATTATCAATAGAATCTTTAATCAGCATTCCATTGTTGCAACACTTCTCTTTTTGGTTGATTATACTTCATGGCTAAAGTCCTACATTGAAGATTCCAGAGCTTCAGGGGCTGTGCAATCCATCATCTCAACAGTAGCCATCTACCCATTGAGATTGTTTCTCTAAAGTGAAACAACATAGATATCCTTCCAAACACTTACTAACAGCCTCAATTTTTCCATCTGATTGAGGGTGGTATGAAGAGCTATGAGCCAATTGAGTACCCAAACATGAGAATAAATCTTTCCAAAAGTGACTAGTGAAGATTGGATCACGATCACTAACAATAACCTTAGGTGTACCATGTAGCTTTTGGATATTCTCCAAAAAATATTTTTCCACTACACTTGCTGTAAAAGGATGTGATAATGCAATGAAATGTGCATATTTAGTGAGGCGATCAATTGCTACCATGATGACATTATGACCTTTAGATTTGGGAAGCCCTGTGATGAAGTCCATGGATACCTCTTCCCAACATTGGCTAGGAATAGATAAGGGTTGCAAGATACCTAGTGTCTTAATTGTCTCCC
This sequence comes from Sequoia sempervirens, assembly GCA_007258455.2. NCBI lineage: Eukaryota > Viridiplantae > Streptophyta > Pinopsida > Cupressales > Cupressaceae > Sequoia > Sequoia sempervirens. The sequence continues at coordinate 120,566 of VDFB02301694.1, read as the reverse complement.
CTTTATTCCTTTGACAAACCAAACATTTAGCCACAAATTTTTGAACGTCACCTTTTAGCCCTTCCCAAAAAAATCTTGCTTGACTCGATGATGTCTTCAAAAATCCTGAATGACCACCCATTAGAGACTCATGAAAATTTTTGAGAATCTTGTGTTTAAGAGTAGAATCCTTGCAGAGATATGAACGCTCTTTATACCAAAGAGTATCTCCCTTCCAACAAAACTTATCTGAACTACTACGATAAATTTTTAATTGTTCGATGAGATTACTTGTCACAACATCATTTTGCCACTCTGCTTTGGCTTCCTCCACCCAATTTGCTTGTAATATTGAAAGGGCACATAATAAGGCTTCATCTTTCTCATCCTTCCTTGAAAGTGCATCTGCTACAATATTTTCTTTCCCTTTCTTATATACAATCTCAAAATCATATCCTAACATCTTAGTGACCCATTTTTGTTGCTCTTCAGAAGATAGTCTTTGTTCCAAAAAATATTTTAGGCTATCATGATCAGTCTTAACCTTGAAGTGTCTACCCAATAGATAAGGCTTCCATTGTTTAACTACATGGAGGATTGCTAGCATTTCCTTCTCATAAATAGTTTTTAGTTGATTCTTACCCTTTAATTGACGACTCTCAAAAGCAATTGGTCGACCTTACATGAGCACTGCTCCTATCCCATTTCTGGAAGCATCACATTCCATAATTAATTCCTTGGTGAAGTCAGGAGTGGCAAGCACTGGAGTTGTACACATAGCATCCTTCAATCTCTCAAATGTTGTATTGGTAGACTCGTTCCAATGGAAAGAATCCTTCTTTAATAGAGTGGTGAGAGGTGCTGCTATATGACCATAATTCTTTACAAATCTTCTATAGTACCTTGTCAATCCCAAGAAACCCCTTAGTTTGTTAATGGTTTTTGGAATAGGCCATTCCATGATAGCCTTAATTTTGTTAGGGTCCACCTTTACTCTTTCATTTGAAACTATGTGTCCCAAATAATCCACCTCCTTAAGACCAAAAGCACACTTGGATGGCTTAGCATAGAGTTTATGATCTTCAAGTATTTGTAATGCTTGATCCACATGTTGCAAATGTTCTTCCCAAGTCTTGCTATAAATAAATATATCATCAAAGAATACTAACACAAAATTTCTCAAGAACTTCTTAAAAATGGAATTCATCAAACTTTGGAATGTAGATGGTGCATTGGTAAGACCAAATGGCATCACCAAAAATTCATAATGACCCTCACAAGTAAAAAATGCTATCTTACAAATATCTTCCTCCTTAATCTGAATTTGGTGATAACCAGATATAAGATCTAACTTGGTAAAATACATAGCTCCATTCAATTCATCTAGCAAATCATCAATGACTGGAATAGGAAAATTATCTTTAATGGTGTACATGTTGAGCAATCTATAATCTGGACACATTCACCAAGTATCATCCTTCTTATGTACGTACCATCACCATAAGCGAGGAGTAAGCAATTTGGCTATGCCTGATAATTCCTGTCTCTATCATCTCCTCAACATTTATTTCTATCTCACTCTTTTGTATGTGTGGATACATGTAAGGCCTGATGTTTGGTGGTTGGCTCCCTAGAACTAACTGTATGGCATGATCATGATCCCTCTTAGGAGGAAGTCCTTTAGGAATATCTCCAAGAACAACTGAGTGATGATCAATTATAGCTTGCAAATATGGATGAGTAGGAGCATTAGATTGAGAGACTTCTAATGAACATAGCTGGGCCACAAATCCATCCACTCCTTTCTTAAGCAACTTTTTCATTTGATAAAAGCTTACCATTTGTGGGGATTTTTCCTTCAACCCCCTTAGCTCTACTACCCTTCCTTCTGATTGAAATCTCATGAATAGTTCTTGGAAGTTTATCTCAATCGTTCCCAATGTAGTAAGCCATTGTACTAACAAAACAATATCTGCTGCACCCATGGATATCACATACATTGGGGCATCAAGTTGATAATATCCCATGGATAATTCAATACTATGACACTTCCCTGAACAACTAACTGTATCACCATCTGCAATCAAAACCTGAAACTATGGAGCTAGAGATATAAAACAATTTATCTACGAGTAGCTAACTTTTTGTTCATGAAATTATGAGTACTATCTGAGTTGATCAACATTGTTACCTTCTGCTTCTTTAAGAACCCCACCACCTTGAGAGTTTGTGGAGCACTGAAACCTGAGAGTGCATGACAAGAAATCATTGGTTGAGAATCATGTGATTCCTCATTTGACCCCCTTTCATCCTCTAGTATGGGTTCCTCCTCTTCTTCCTCACTTGAACCTTCAATATAGAACAATTTTTTTTCACTGCATTTATGTCCTCGACTTTATTTGCTATCACAATTGAAACACAACCCTTTTTCTCTTTTCTCCTCAATTTTTTGTGTATTCAACCTAGTAGGTTGTGTTGAATATCCTTTCTCTCTTGTCACATTAGCCCCTTGCTTCTTAGGAATCAAATACTTCTCCTCTACCCTGCGTGCTAAGATAAAAAACTCATTTATGGAGCTAGGGCTAAACATGCGTAGCTCATGTTGAATGTGATCCTTGAGAACCCCCAAGAATAAATAATTCAAGTTTTCCTCCGTAATTATATCCACTCTTAAGGATAGATTTTGGAATTGCTGAATATAATCCTTAACTGATCCTATTTGTTGAAGTTTAGCCAGCTGGCTGAAGAAGTTGTATGTCACGCTATTGCTATATTGTGCTTGGAGTTCCTTTGTAAAAATTGACCATGAGATGGTGAACCCCTTTTTCCTTCAATGAGTGCAAAGCCAATGATACCAAATGAATTGATCTAGTTCTAGATATAGGGAAGCCATCGTGACCTTTTGTCCATTTGGGATTTGGTGTACTTCAAAAAAATTCTCCATTTGGTTTATCCATGTTAGAGGATCCTTGCCATAAAACTTGCACATATCCACCTTTGGAAATAAATTCCTAGATCCCATAGGAGTACTAAAGCTTGTATCAATGTTAGTTGACCCAGAATTTTCACCTTGGTCGCTTGAGAACTCCTTTCTTGGTTCAACCATGTAGGTGGTTAACATGTTTTGTATGTCTGATATATCTCCTCTTAGGTCACACATATCCATATTCATTGAGAAAATTTCTTCCTTTACCTTACTAATTTCCTCATTAGGAGTAATATCCTCTATTGTTACCCCATCCTTATCAGGAGTCTTCCTCGGAGTGACAACATTCTTTTTGCCCCTTGTTGCAGGCCTCGTCATGATGGGAACCACTAATTTTGAAATAAATCACACAAATGAAAGTTAAATTCTCTAAATTTTTTATTGTAACTTACTAGGGCCAAAATAACTCTCACCTAGAAAAATCTCCAAGAAATAAGCAGATTTATAGTGTGGAGAGTGATAATTGTGAACAATCTAACTTTTCAATAACTTGCTTATTTCTATTCCAGTTCCTCCAATTTTTTTTATTGTAATCTCCTTTACTATGTATTCAAGAACCCAATAAAAATCAAAATCCAATTCAACAAGATGTGTGAGATATGCAGATTCCAAAAAAATTGTGTAGAAACCCTAATTCTGTAATAATTCACTTAATTCTACTCCAATTCTTTTGAAATCTGGATTGTAGCTTCTTTAATATGTTCTTTAAAAAACCCTTTAAAAATCAGATTTTTTTTTTCCAAAATCTAAAAGATATACTCTTCCCAAAATCGCCTCCAAAATTGAGAAAAAACCTTGCCTCTACGATGCCCAAATCATGCTCTGATACCACTTGTTATGAAATAACTTGCACAATAGAAGAATATGATATGAAATATGCTGCAAATACTTGATAATAACTAAGAATAACAAGCTACTTCGAGGGGGAAAACCTCCAAATATCTCTAAGAGAACACACTTCACAACTTGATGATGAAATAAGACTCACAACCTCCTATTTATACCTATTCGTGCCTAGGATATCACCTAGGCCCACTTAGACACACCTATATAAGTCTTAGGCCGACCTAAAAAACTAAATAACAATATACTAATGATAATATGACTTAATAGAGAGTTAAGATAGCCGCAAGTTGACTATTCATAACCTGATGTACAATAATATTAAGGGCGTAGCATCGAAACTTGTCCAACTTTGGGATTGGGAAAGAATCACCCCTGGAGGTTAAAACTCCTAAATCAACAATTCTTGTAGAGATGCCCTTAGATTGTTGAAGGAATGCACCTGGGAAATAAATAAGGTTGTGTCAATTGTTATGTAATGGTTGGAGAAATCAATTGTTTGCATAAATGAAAAACCTACAAATAATCCTAATTTAGACTAGAATAAAATCTAATAATAATAATTGAAATAAAAAAATGAGAGTTGGTACCTTACAGTAAAGGTCAGAGACCAAAATGGGTTAGAAAAAGAAGCAACTTATGAAGGAAAAGATGAAAGATGACATAATCCAACCAACCAGTATGGATATGGTCAATTTGGAGTCAAGACTTAAATATTAGAAAAGAAACATGTACCTTATTCAACGAAAGTTGTTGATGTATTTTCAAATTAAGAAAACTTTTGACTTCTCTATAGGATATGGTTCTCAATCTATACCCAACATTTCTTCTAACCACAACAAAGTTGCTAGAATTGAAGTTTAAACTTTAGGAGAAATTAGTAAAAGATTTGAAAGGTTTGGAAAAAGTTAGAGGTCTTTGACCAAGTAAGAATGACATATTTATGACACCAATTCTATGAGTTCTTGTTTCAAAAGATTAAGTTATAGTTACCTTTGATACCTTGAGAAAAGGTAGGAAGGATGCTTATTTACAACTTGGAGACTATGCATGCGTTAATTATTTAGACATCTTTTGGAGATATTAACAAACCATCATGGCATGACAAATCCTTTTCACCTTACATGGGATTTAGTTGAACATAAGTTCAAAATATTCCCCAAAGACAGGAAGTCAGATTGAGATAGTAAATCAGGTGTTAGGGGAAACCTATTGTGTGAGTATTGCTTGGGTTAGCAATACTAGTAGAAGGATTATCTTCTGCTTGTTAATTTTGCATTGAAAACTCATAACATTTTATAAGTTAAAAGGCTCCATTTGAAGCATTGTGAGGAAGATAGTGTCAATTCCTATAAGTTGGGAAAGCTAGAAGATAGGATTATCCTTGGTCTAGAAATGCTATTAGAAATGGAAGATCAAATCAAGTTGATCAAGAAAAAAGTTAACGGAAGCCAATGTCAGACAAAAAAGTTTTGTTGATGTTAAGTTAGTGCCGAAACAGTTCTTAATAAGAGAAAGAGTGAAAATCATAATGAAATTAAACTGATATTTAATTCACCATCCCCTACTTGAATTTGAAAATTAGAAATTATGACATTTTCTTTTACTTTGTTAATTTGTTAAGATACCTTACATCATCGGGGATGATGATTATTAAGGGATAAGGTATGTTACACCCCACCCTAGATTCCTAAAATTACTTTTCACTTTATGGTAATTATTTTGATGAATCATAATATTATGAAACCTTGAAATTATATATTATGATGGAATTATGCAATGTTATGTTTTGCAATTCTATGGAATGATGGTAGTTATTTGATGTCATGAATATGATGAAATCAATGAAACAATTCTATTTATTTTGTAAATGAAATGATATGGTCATGCTATAATGTTTTCTTGGCTAACCACCTGTTTGTTTCTTGAGTGAGATTTCAGGAGCGATCTGAACACCTCGAGAGAGAAAGAGGGGGAGTATCACCTGGGAGAAGGGTGAAGTTGTGAATCCTCTGAAAATGCCAACTGAGCTTACCATTGGTCAAGTAATGTTCTCTGTAAACCTAATGAGTCTAGGAATGTATCTAGCATGATGTTCGGAGGTAAGTCAACTTAAGTCAGTTGAGTCTTGTTTGTCATTCGCATTAGGTATGGATTTTGTAGGGTTATTAACTCTATGTTTTTAAATAGATAAGTGACAATATATATATATATATATATATGTGTGAATTTTGTGTTGTTCTATAAATGCTATTATTGGATGCTTATCAATATTATAAAACAAAAGGATGTTGATCAAGATGATCATCTTAGAGTTTGTATTGTGGGACGAAAACACCAATGTGAATGTAATGATCAACGCCATCAATCTTGCACAATTATGTTATTAACTCTAAATTACTGAATGAACTATCATTTATATGCATATGTATTTTATGATAATTTTAAACAGCAAAGCTAGCCATTGAGTCTATTATTTTTACTCGACCCTTTTTATTGAAGAGCATGATATACTAATAAGCTTTTCTCATAACTTATTGATTATTGAGATGCCAATTTTGTATATATAAATATATGTGTATTTTACTTTAAATATCATTACAAATTATGTTTAGACCAATAAGGTGAAGGTGGCAAAAGTTATTAGTTTCAATGTATCAACCAATACTGGCTGTGACATATTTCATAATGTCTATTTTTGTGACATAACCAACTTATAACTATTTTTGTAACTCGATCGTCCCCCTTCGTGACTTGAAGTTTAAATACTTTAATAACATATTAAAATGGCATTGCATGCTGTTTTGATCAGCTAATAGAATGAACGTTAGTGTAAAGGATCGACGCCCCATTCTTTTGGCAGGCTACATATTTTATCTTGATTAAGCATTTCTATAATTTCTTAGTGCTGACTTTTTGAGATTCTTGGCCACAACATATAATTATGAAGGAATCATGGGCATTATTTTATTATGATTCTTTTTTAATTTTTCTTTACACAGTGATCATCTCATCCTCATGCTAGGAGATAATTATTACTCCTTCCAACCGTTTCTTTCAAATACCTATTGATTAATCCTTGGGGAGTGAAAAAAAATTTCAGAACAAAATTTGGAAGCGGTTCTCTCTTTTGGGGAAACCTGTTTTGATAATCTTGGGCAACGAGTAGTCAATTTGGGGGAGAACAAAGCAAAGGAGAGGTAGAGAAGTAGTTAATTTAGGAGATAGCTTTCTCTAGGGAGAGCATTGAATTTGGGAGGGGTCACTTTTGATTGAAGCAAAAACTAGAAAGAATAATAGATGGAGTGATTCTTCTATGAAAATTTAACTACCTTTCCACTCTTTACTATTATCTTGCATCTCATAATTAGTCTGAGAGTGAAAGAAGAGTACAAAGCCTTTTTTTATAAAGAGAAACAACTTGATAATGGAAGTGTTAGCTGCAATGAGATTTCTTTTCTTTACGTTTCCCATAAGCGCATAAAAGGGAGTAAGGGATCATTAAAGCTTAAGTTCAGGGCAAGAACAACTTGATTAGGAAGGAAAGTCACATATTCCTTGCTATTTAGTGTACATGCATGTCTCTTTTCCTTGTTGGATATGTCCTTTTTTTTATCTTAAAAAGATTATACATTGTCTCTCTTCTTTCATTCTAGTAATATCAAAGTTCTTGGGAATAGGATGCCATTTATTTGCAATCCTAAACATTATTTCATGTATCTCCTAAGTCCTTGGAAAGTGTTCCCCAAACACTAGGATTAGAAAGAAATTAAATTCAAATGAAATGAACATGTAAATTGATTTTTGTAATTAATTCTAAATGATAGGAACATGTGGGGACACCCATGAAAAGCTCCTACAAAATAGGGGCACATGAGGCACCCATATGGAAGGTGAAACTTACCTTATGTTAAGTTAACTGTTTGGAGTAAAAGATAACACTTCACTAATGCATGTAAAGATCCTAGAAGTTAGGGATTGATGTTTGCATGCATGGAGTTTAGTTCAGTCTAGTTATAGTTAAGTTATCTTTAGTTGCATGCAGTTAGTTTCAGTTGAATGCTAGTTGACTTCAGTTGAATTGAAATGCATGACTAATGACTTGAGTTGCATGACAGATAGTAGGTGATACATTCAGTTAAGTGGGGATGATCAATCATGCATGATATTTGTATGAATGGTGGAGAGATATGTTTCAGTTAACAGGGATTGACTTGGACCCACCTTGGGAACCCAAGTTGGCATCTTGGAGTTAACACTTTTCCATGATAAGATATTTTATAAGGCTGAGTTAAGTGGGCCCATTCTTGGGTTCCAACTTTGAGGATAATCTTACAAGATATTTTTGGAATCAACGTTGAGTTATGACTTCAGTTTGGGATGCCCAAATGGATGAAGGACTTGTTTTGACATTTTTCTTCATTGTAGAACTCTACTTGCAAAGAATAGGCGTGGGTTTTGTGAGATAAATATTGTTCTTTGTAATTGTAAACTCATTATTGTCTATTTATTGCAGCAAGTTGAAGAGAGTTAATCAGAATTGATTGTAGGTTGTGAAGAAGAATTGTTGAAGTCAAAAGAAGCATCTCAAGCAAGGATTGGAATTATTATAATCTTATTCTGAGATTAAATAATACATTCATTCTTGGTGGATTTTTTTTTCCCGAAAGGGTTTCTCAACAGTATATGTTGTGTAACTTCTTTCTTTTGGTCTTATTCTTCAACAATATTATGTCTACTTATACAAATGGTAAAATAAATTAAATAGATAATCATCCACAAAGAAATTGTAACAAATAACACTTAATTAGATCTACAGTATAATAGTTTTACAAGTTTTAAAGCTACATAATTGCCTCCATTTTCAATATTTGGTATCAGAGCTGAGGTTGGGTAGAGTTTGGGACACCTTTCTCTTAAAAGTTTGAAGATGTTTTGGCTTTAGTGGGAGCTTTTTACTATTGTGTTATTGTTGATTTTGGAAAATAAGTTTGTTACAATGAGTTTTAACTCTCATTTGGATATTGAAAAATTTAATGGATCTAATTATGAGATGTGGAAACTAAAAATGGAGGATCTCCTTGAAGAGAGAGATCAATGGTTAGTTGTTGGTAATGAGACAAAGTCACCTACAATGATGTCAGATGAGGATTGGGCTAAGCTTGATAAGAAGGAAAGATGGACCATAAGATTATGGCTTGTTGATGTTGTTCTCTTGAATGTTTAAGAAGAAACTACTACATATAAGTTGTGGAAGAGAATAGGTGATATCTATCATACCAAAAGTCTTACTAATAAGTTGTATCTAAAAAGACAGTTGTATTCTTTAAAGATGAAAGATGGTGATTCTGTTGCAAATCATTTGAATGCTTTTAATTTGATTCAAAGTTAGTTAGCATCTGTAGATGTAAATCTAGAAGATGAAGATAAATGCATTTTTCTACTTTGTTCTTTACCAGATTCTTGGAAAAATTTAATTGTTTCTATCAGTGGTAGTGGTGCAGATCCAAAGATGGAAAATATAATTCCTACTCTCCTATCAGAGGAGATGAGGAGGAAGTCTAAAACAGAAATCCAAGATTCCTTGTTTTAAAAGGTAGGCATAAGAAAAAAGGAACCTATGGGAGACAAGGAAGGGAAGGGTAAGTTAGAAGGACAAAGTAAGGTAAAGTGTTGGAACTGTGGTAAACTAGGACATGTGAAGAAGGTTTGTAAGAACAAGAAAAAGAGTCCTGATTCTTCTATAGAGTAATCCTTGGATGACGGTAATAATGTTTTGATCATTTCATTTAAAAATGTTAGTGATGACTCTTTGCTTGATGTTAAAGAGTGATATTCATGAGGAGGATGGTAGTCATGATGCCATGTGTAGCTCATACCATGGTTCAATGGGAGTTGTTGGCAATGACATGGATGCATCATTGGTAAGGTTATCTTCATGTGATTGAGGATATGATTTTTTCTTGGTTTAGAGTGGTTGCTATTATATCATGGTTTACTCTTGATATGCATTTAGAGTTTGGCATGGTACTTGTTCTTTTGAGACCAGGATGTATATATGTTATGGTGCATGCGATCTCCTAGTAGGAGATGGTTAGATCATGATATCATGTCTATGTTCTTGATTCATGATTGGAGTTTTGACATTGATATTGTGTAGTTCTCTTAAGTATTGGGTACATTAATCATTTGCTTGATTACTTCATGATAATGCTATGTTGCATTTGGAGTTTGGCATGGATTGGTTGGTTACATGTTCTCATGGATACTTGGAGAAATAGGTGAGGCTTGAGTTCTCTTATGGTAAGAGATATATGTTGGAATGGTTACTTGTAAGAATTTTTTTTTCAATAGTAAAGAACAAGAAGCCTACACCTTGGTTGGATGTGAGTTCAGCACACTCAGTGGTTTCATATGCCTCCAAAGAGGCAGTCAATTGTATACAAAGACTTGGGAAAGGTATTGGTTTTAATTGCAAGTAAGTTAAACTTGAATGTGATAGTCAGAATGCTATGTGTTTAGCCAAAAATCCTATGTATCATGTTTGTACTAAGCATGTTGATGTTCAGTATCACTTTGTGTGAGAAATGGTTGAGAGTGGGAATGTATTAATTGAGAAAGTTGACACTTTAATTAATGTTGCAAATTATCTTATAAAACCAATTCCTACAGATAAGTTCTCTTGGTTTTAATCATTTGCTTGGAGCTTCATAATTATGCAGGTTGCATTTGAAGTTGGCATGGATTGATTAGTTGGTGTAGGAAGGTCATTGGCCTTGAGTCCTATTAGTGATCCAAATATGCACCTGTTATGCGAAGCTGTGAAAGAACTCAACAGGTTTGGATGTAACATGGGACTACTTTCAGGTTGTGGGTGTCCTATTTTGAAAGTAGACCTCTAGATTATGGGTTGGCTCCCCTTTTAATGTCACCTAACTAATGATTTCTGAGGAGAAGGGTAAAAGATGCATAAAATGAACTTAACTAAAAATACTAAGGGTGATACACCAAAAACTAGCTAAGACCTGTAAATAATCTATTCACATTAAAAAAATGACTTAGAACCTTGTTCACACAACTCATTTTCACATGCATTTTCACATAAGTAATTTATAAGGAGGTTTTTCAGCAAAACTCTTAGAAGGAAACAAAATCTCACAACTAACAACACTTGCTTTAACTGACACAACTTATAACCTATAACAATGCATTTTCTACTAAATAGGTGCTTAACCATGAGACAAGACTACAAGGAAAGGTAAATTTCACAAATAATCTGATCAATCACTAACAAAACACAATAAAACATGAAGTGAGAAGGTAAATGTTCAATTTCATTGATTCAAGGTACTCACTATCATTACAAGTCCATCTAAGTTACAATACTACTCCTATTGAAAAAGATAACTTCAAATCCAAGCTATCACTCTGCTGGAAAGAAAGAACTAACTCCAATAACAAGATTGAAGTTACTTAAGCAAAAAACAACTAACTCCTCTCACACATATCCATCTAGAAGGTTCTGGTCGAATACAACAAAAAAGGCCAAAAAGAACTTTCTAGAAACTCTCCAAACTGCCCTCCACATGAAGCAAAGTTAAGCCAAGTCAATAGTCACACTAAAAATGTGACAAAAATACCTCCAAACAGCTCCCTTTTCCTCTAAAATCAGTCAAAACAACCTCTCACACACCCCTCATGTCTGCAAGTCATCATTGGTCTTCACACAAGTATTGACCCACACTTGACTTCACACCTTTAGTGCCTTTGCATAATGCAAGACTCTAATTTGCTTTCAAATAATAACCTAATTAAGTGATTTATAATACATCACTTAAACAAATTGCTTTACATTTCAAAATAGAATGCAAAAAAAAGAGCCCCACCACCTCCTTGGGATTACATCAACTTTGCATTATAAGTAACATTAAATAAGAGTGATTTACAAATTAGTTTAAATAATGCCTTACAATTTATAAAAGATACAAAATAAATGATATATTTTAAATTCTTGTCAAAGCATTCAAGCAAAAAATCAAAACTCCTCCAAGGCATTTAACTCACCTCCACTTCTGCATTTCAAAGCCATGTCACTTGGTCAATATTTCATACCTCTAGATATAAGCAACATGGGTCAATGGTTTGGCCTAGAAGTAAACTCCAAGGTAATTTTTGGAAGGCACATTTTCAAAGTCTTGAAGGCATCTTTCAAGTCTTGGAAGACTTGGCATTTTGGAAATGTACTTCAATTTTCTTATAGAGGGTTTGAGATATTTTGTTGCCTTGAATACCCCATCAGATTTCTCTTTCAACATCTCAAAAGTTGTAATAGAATAGACCCAAATGGGTTCCATTGCTTTCTTTCATTCTGTATTTTGAAATAAAACCCCAAGTTCTTCTAAATAGAAAACTCATGATGCATCCATGGTATGTAATCTTGCATTTCCCTCTTTAAAGATAACCTTCAAGCCCATTGATACTACTATATTTTCCTTGTGAAAGAAGGCTGCTCTTTCATTGGATTTAGTGTATTTATGATGCATGGCATGGCTAGAACATAGTTGGCTTCCCTCATTTCTTTTACTTTGAATTTGTCTATTCTAAAAACAAAACTCTATTGATGCACATTGGAACAAGCTTTCCTAAAATTGCAACTAATGTTTGGTTATAGATTCCAAAATAGATAATTCTCTGCAAATGAAATTTTGAATCTAGAATGTGATATGACTATAAGAGGGAATTTAAGATGCACATGACCATTTGGTTGTCCCTTTTTAAATGTTTTCAAATGTTGACCCCCACTTTTGTACTTCAAACATGATTATGCACTGTTTCATTTGAAGCACTGTTGTTGCTCCATTGTGTTACACTCAATGTTCATTTCTATTCCATTGCAGAATGATCTCCATAATAACCCCATTACACATTATGATTGTCTTTTATTATGAAAAGATGAAGGGACAATTACTCTTTTATAGGTTTCTTCAAACTCTTTAGTCATATGACTGCCTCCTCAAATTGTTACATTGTGTGTCAATGTATCTGTTGATAGTTTTAAAGGACCCTAGCAACATATGTAGCCTTGACACTAAGCTGACCACCCTATGTGACTATCCAACTACACTTGAGCTCCTTGTGCTTTGAAATTCTTTATGATTGAAGATATTCTACTGTGCTTTCTTATGAACTATGGATGATGTCCTTGTACTATTTGATTCCTTTTCATGCATGGTCTTAGATCTTTCAACACCAAATCCACTTAATCCTTAATGTGATTATCGTATAAAAGAAAGATTGCTTTAGTAAGAAAAACAAATTTTTTCTTCCTTTCATAGTGAGTGAACACTGTATCCTCACATTCAGAGCACTTGATAGGGCTATTACATAGATTTGTGCCTTCACCAACAATCTGCCCCACTTCTCTTGTAACCATGTGTACATTTGTTTTCAGAAAATGAGAATCCCCTTCTTACATGACAAACACATCTGCCTCAAGATGATGCACACACACAACACTCTTGTGCTTTCCTAAGTGTCTTCAGATTGAAACTTTGTTTTCTTGCATTCCCTTGCATGATTGTGCTTGAAGTAAATGACTCATCTTCAATGTTTGATACTTTTTATTTAGTCTCCATTGAATGTGAATGGCTGATCATGTTGTTGGAATTTTGTTAGCTCCATTGGTGCACCACCTTGCATCACTTGATTATTGTTGTCTCTTTCCAAATGCTTTTAAATGTTCACATGTTGGCCTCCTTTATGAAGCAAATTCTCTCTAAATAGTTGTTGTGATGATCATGCTTAGGGGTTGCTCCATTGAAAAACATTGTTATTTGAAATGTATTTCATTTTGGACCTTATTGTCCTGTAGCATGAAATGGAAGTTTCATGCCTCTGTTGAGTGAATGATCATTGATTTATTCCATGTGAACAGTGTATAGTTCTTTGGGCTCATGTGGACTTGTTGTATCTTAACACCATGTTCCTTTCTTTACTCTCTCATTGACTCTTGTCACACAAAGAGCTGCCCATTGATTCCTACTGTCCCATATGCCTCATTATGGCTTTAGACATGCCTTGATTTCTCCTTCATTATTTTAAGAGATGCATATTTGAACTTGATGCATCTATAATTGAACTTGATGAATCTATGAAATCATTTACTTCTTTTAATAAAATGGATCTTGGATTCACTTAAGATGATTGAAAGACATGTCCAACAAAATGTACCTTCCTTTTGACATGATGGTAGCCTATTAATTGATTCATTGTGAAAAGATGAAGTATGAATCTCTTGACAACTCACATTATGTGTTGCATCTTTTGAATTTGAAAATGAAAGTTGATCAACTAGTGCGATTCCATATTGATTTAATGCATTAATAACACGTTTATTATTGATTTGATCAAGTTGCTCAATTTTCTATCTCTCTTAAAACATCAGAGGGAAGCATGTTGAGCTCTAACCTTGTGGGAGCTACATTTACCCCACATGCTATAATTAGCTAAATCAAAATAGTAACAAGACTTGTCCTAAATCTGCACAAGGAACAAATAGTTATATAAAGAAAGCATATCACAGGTGTGGTTGATCACTCCTTTCTTGTTTTCAGAGAAACTTATGGTATGCTACTATTTTAATGCTTGTAGACATTAGATTACACGTTTATGGATGTTTTGTATATAATTTTGATCAGGGATCTTTCATTACTCTAACAACACTATTTTTATCCATTGCAGGAAACCTAGGAGCAACGAGGAGGGTGTCAAACGAAAATAGAGCAATGGGAAGGATCGAGATATTGCGAGGCCAAGCCAATGAGATTCATCATTCCACCAGGAAATGATGGGTCCCTTTTCATGTTATATACAATTTATTTTTTGTTATCTATATGCGTATAATCTCTTCTTTATAAGCATTAAGATAGCTTGTCCCTTGGCTTGTGAGGGACATTTATACACACATGATTATCAATAAAGATTACATTTGCAATACATATTGGTTCTCTTTCTTGTTTTCCTGCAATTGCAAAGCTGGAATAAATGCAATCTATTTTTAAGAATCTCTTTTATGCATATTAATGAACTTAGCAGAATATGATGTATCTTTTAATGTTTAAATGAAACACAAAAGAATAAACACTAAGTTACCTAATTTTAGCTGAAAGCTAAAATTCAGGTAACAAGTCCTGTACTTGATTTATAATAGTGATTCCTTGTTTAGAATAATTGCAATGTATAATGTCAAGTGGGAGAATGTTGGGAATATGATGCCATTTATTTGCAATCCTAAACATTATTTCATGTATCTCTTAAGTCCTAGGAAGGTGTTCCCCAAACACTAGGATTAGAAAGAGATTAAATTTGAAAAAATGAACATGTAAATTGACATTTGTAATTAATTCTAAATGATAGGAACATGTGGGGACACCCATGAAGAGCTCCTACAAAATAGGAGCACATGGGGCACCCACATGGAAGGTGGAACTCACCTTGTGTTAAGTTAACTATTTGGAGTAAAAGATAACACTTCAGTAATGCATGTAAAGATCTTAGAAGCTAGGGATTGATGGTTGCATGCATGGAGTTCAGCTCAGATTAGATCAGTTCAATTTAGTTCAGTTCAGTTCAGTTCAGTATCAGTTCAATTTAGTATAGTTCAATTTAGTTCAGTTCAGTTATGGTTCAGTTATCTTCAGTTGTATGCAGTTATTTTTAGTTGAATGCTAATTGACTTCAGTTACATGGAATGCATGACTAATGATGCGAGTTGCATGACAAATAATAGGTGATACATTCAGTTAAGTGGGGATGATCAATCATGCATGATATTTGCATGAATGGTGGAGAGATATGTTTCAGTTAACAGAGATTGACTTGGACCCACCTTGGGCACCCAAGTTGGCATCTTGGAGTTAACACTTTTCCATGATAAGATATTTTATAAGGCTGAGCTAAGTGGGCCCATTCTTGGGTGCCAACTTTGAGGATAATCTTACAAGATATTTTCATAATCAACGTTGAGTTATGACTTCAATTTAGGATGCCCAAATGGATGGACTTGTTTTAAAATTTTTCTTCATTGTAGAACTCTACTTGCAAAGAATAGGCATGGGTTTTGTGAGATAAATATTGTTCTTTGTAATTGAAACTCTTTGGAGTTTACAAGGCTCATTATTGTCTATTTATTGCAGCAAGTTGAAGAGAGTTAATCAAATTTGATTGCAAGTTGTGAAGAAGAATTGTTGAAGTCAAAAGAAGCATCTCAAGCAAGGATTGGAATTATTATAATCTTATTCTGAGATTAAATAATACATTGATTCTTGGTGGAGTTTTTTCCCGAAAGGGTTTCTCCACGGTATATGTTGTGTAACTTCTTTCTTCTGGTCTTATTCTTCTACAATCTTTTGTCTACTTCTACAAATGGTAAAATGAATTAAATAGATAATCATCCACAAAGAAATTGTAACAAAGAACACTTAATTAGATCTACAGTATAATAGTTTTACAAGTTTTAAAGCTACATAATTGCCTCCATTTTCAACATTTGGTATCAGAGCTGAGGTTGGGTAGAGTTTGGGACACCTTTCTCTTAAAAGTTTGAAGGTTTTTTGGCTTTAGTGGGATATTTTTACTATTGTAATATTATTCTGAGATTAAATAATACATTGATTCTTGGTGGAGTTTTTTCCTAAAAGGGTTTCTCCATGGTATATTCTATGTAACTTCTTTCTTCTATTCTTATTCTTCTACAATATTCTATCTACTTCTACAAATGGTAAAATGAATTAACTAGATAATCATCCACAAATAAATTGTAACAAAGAACACTTAATTAGACCTACAGTATAATAGTTTAACAAGTTTTAAAGCTACACAATTACCTCCATTTTCAACAAGAGTAAGAAAGATGTTAAAAGTTGTTAAAACTAGTGACAAAGGCATATTGGCCTTATTAATTAACATGCAAATAATCTTTCTTTCCTTTATAAAGGACATAGTATTTTCCTTGTATGTATCCATGTAAACATTGTGATTATAATGGTTATTAAAATTAGTAGATGGGAATTTTTTCCTATAATCCTTCTCATGCATGAATCTTGCAAAGATAAAACTTGACTAAGTTAAGAATGCAACCTCCTTGAATGTTCAAAATCTCCCTAATGGTTTACTTGTCAACTAAGAGACTTAGTGGTTGGGTATGATCTCTCTCTCATTATTCTCCAACATACTTTCCTTGTTTAGGAAAAGATGGAGACAAATCTAAGCTAGATATGATTAGTTTCGATTGCACATTCTCTCCTACTTGATTCCTTGCTTCTCTCTTAAAACCCGCTATGTTGAAAAAGGTTCATGTTAGATATGCTTGGTGAAGTGGAATCTTTAAGTTAGTTAGAGATCATTCTTGAATTCTTTAAAAGATCTATCTTCAACTAAATATAATTGCAGTTAATATTTGAATGTTTAAACCTCTTAATTTTAACAAACGAGAACATTGATGCTTGTAAATACTTGTAATTAGAACTCATGAAAGGACCTACAAGTTTTACATAAGATTTAATGTTGGTTCTTGAGGGTTATAACCAAGTCTTGTAAGACTTTGGAAAAGAAAAGGAAAAGAGCCTCAAGCTCAACTTGAGGCTAGTCTGTACCAAGTAGGCTCTTAAATAAGAATAAATTTCCTTCCATTTTGGAAAAAAATTGTGAATATGAGAATTTCTACAATCAAAACCTTACCTCTTGGGTCTTGATTAGTTAACCCTTCTAGGGTTTCTGATGCAGGAACACCCAGGTGCATGCACAATTAGCATTACCCAAAAAGAGTTTGTAGTTTATTTTTCAATTTCCGTTTTTGTTTGTGTTGGTCTCTCTCACTCTGATGTGTGCCTAAACCTCTTAAATTTTATGACAATCTAAAAATATTTTAAGAAAATGCATCTGGCTGGTATATGTATATGAAGTGTAAAAACATAACCTGGGTACATAAATCATTTTTCCCAATACCAATTGTTGAATATGCACAAAGTGGATTGGTTGAAGGCCTTGAACAATTCAAACATATAAGTCGATAGGTGTAAAAGAATCAACTTGAAATTGAATTGATCAAATTGATATTTATCTGGAAAAAATATCATTGAATCTTGAAAATATGTCTTTTCATCTTCAATGAAAAGATGGATCAATGAAAATAGAGGGAGAAGGTGGTTTTTGAAAAGGCCGATTAGGTGAAGATCAAGAGACACTAGTCTAAGCTTGGGCGCAACAAAGAAAGATAAAGTTGCACAGTGGATAAAGGAGGAGGGATTGCGTGTGGTGGAAGGAGAGTAGAAGGGGTTGCACATAAAAAGAATTTAGGAGAATAACTAGGGGTTGCGTTGAAAAAAAAAGATTAAGGAAGACTGCAAAATAGAGAAACGAGAAGGGGGAACTCTAAACAAAGGATTAAATAGAACGAGTTGATGAGAGAAAATGAAATGAGGTAGAGACGAGGCATGCGAATATTTTTGTGTTTTGGAGAAGGAAGCGACCAACCTAGGAAGAAGATCATGCGTTGGAGTTTACATAAGAAAATGTAGAGGAAATTGGACAGTCTGTGTCATAAAGAAGGGTTTCGATGCTGAAGTGTGGGAGAGCATCAAAGAGGTCTATGAAATAATGGAAGTGAGTTAACACCAGTGATGTGTGAGTGTTGGATAGGAGCAGATGAAGGTGTTTTAACAAAGCATTGAAATAATTGACTTTTCAGATAGATACCCATCGTGACCATACATGATGGAGAAAAAATGTAGGATGAAGATTTTGTAATTGTAGTTTGAAATTATTATGTGAGAAGTCAAGATGTAATAAATGTGACAAATGAGATTGTTTTCGTGACCTGTGATTTGGTTTTCTTTTGGTTGATTTTTTTTTTGAATTGGACAAGTTTAATTGGGTTAATGTAATTGGATTTGAGTGTGTGATTTGTCTGTTTGCATCAGTTTCACACTCAATGGAAAACCTTCTAAATGAGTGAGATTATGTGAAAGAAGCTTCTTAACTAACTTATGACCAGTTGGGGAAAATTAATTACCTGTGTCAGTAAGTGAATGCAAAAAAGAATAAATATGAGAGTAGAAACTCTCTTGTAATGCATACCTTGAACTAGAGGCAGTTGTCAAGTCACGTTAGTTATGCCAATCAACAAGGGGTTTCAATGAAAGTTAAACACTTATGTTTATGTAGATTTATTGAAAGATGGGACTATTTGATCTACGATTGTTTTATCTTAGCCATCAAGACTTCAATGAGATACATGAAGGAAGAAAACCTAAAGGAAGATATATTCTTAATGGAAATCCAACCTTTATTGAGTAGACTTGCTTATGTAATATTCATACTACAATATGACTAGGGAGGTCAAGAAGATATCATTTCGTGACAATATTCACTTAAAGATTATATCGAGAGTAGTCACTCTCAAGGGTTAGGGTTAAGACTCAAGCAAGTAGTTGTAGCCAAGGCCCAGATAGTTACGTAGAAGTAACTTGGGTGTTCGAGTCATAAATAACCTACAATCTAGATGAGTTATTCACTTAGTGAATCTTTCCTTTCTAAGGAAGGACTCTATAACAAAGCCAAAATTCTAAACCTTCGAGACTATATTAAGAACAACTCAAGGTAAATATTTTATGATAAATGAATGAACCTTTTGTTGGTACTTTTAGTTGTGATTATGTGAAATCGGTTGATGGTAATAAGTCATCAGTAATAATTATTTTATCATAGAGTAGGAGATCATATACTCTCATGGATTATATTAAACATAGATAGGTGAGAGTTACCAAGTCCTAAGAAGTTACGAGAACGTAACATGGGTAATTAGGTCATATAATATCCTAGTCGTTTATTGACTTAGGAAGGGCTTGGACAAGGAGTAGTTGCCAAGACCTGTTAATTATTCCAAGTAATGTGGGGATTCAAGAAAGGTCCAACCTTTTGTCAACTCAGTTGAGTTATGTTTAGAAAGCAAGTTATGTCATGATATAAATTATTTGTGATTGTTGTGAGGTGGAGTAGTTAGTTCCAGTATACCCTAGGTTAGGAAAGGTAATCCGAGTTGATTAGGGTGGGTGAACATACGACTTCACTCTTAGAAGTGATTGTATTTATGATAAAAATACTATGGCCACAGTGAGTGTAGTTGTCTTTACATGCACTTGTCGATTCACTGTGACCCAAATACTTAGCTAGTTAGAGATGTCATAAATAGTTGGAAGGTATCCATAGTTGTGTGATGGTATTAGTTAATTAGGGCACAACACCAAATCTCAAATGGTAGAACTAAGAGGGTTCCCAACTAATCCCTTTGTTGTAGGGTAGGGCCACTTCTAGTTAGGAAGGTGTGTGGGGGACTGCTTAAGTCTGTGGTTGGAGGTAAAACACCTAGGTGATGCTCTCCCTCCTGCAAATGACATACCGAGTCTTGGAAGACAAAAAGAATCCAAATACGGGATCTCTCACCTTAATCCTGTAAGTTATTTTTTTAGCTTAAATAGATGTAATCATTTAATTGGAATCCAAAAGTGATAGATGTTTGTTCTTTTCAGTTAGAAAATATTGTGTAAATGCTTTGTTATATATTTATGGTAATAGTTATGCAAGAGCATGTTCCATATTTAAAGAAAAAAAATTGTACCTCTTTTTATCTATGTTTTTAGTTATTTACTGTTTGGTGAATAATTCATGGTAACTATTTGTAAGAAGGTGTAGGTTGTTATACTTCTTATTATGAAAAATCTGATTACACAATATGTTTTAGTCATCAAATAACTGAAGGGAAGCAACATATTCCCTTTACATAATCTGGAAATGAAATAAAACAAGCTACAACAAAAAAAAATCAAACTATGTACTTCATGAGACCTCCAAATCTGCACTTTTTCTCTTGCAACAATCACCTGCAACTCTTCCTTTCTCTCCAATGGTGTCTTCAACCTTTAATGGCCACAATAACCCTTTCAAATTGCAAAAAATCACTTCAAAAACCTCTTGAGAAATGGCACACCAAGCTCTCCAATCTTCAACACCTACAGTGAAGAATGAAAACCCAAGCTTGCCACAAAACCCCTCACCAAAAATCCAAAAAATCAGATTTTTCCCTCCCTTTGGAAAAATCACGACCAAATCCTCATAATGAGTTGTTTCCAACATAGAAAAATCAATAAATTATTTTAACTCCATTTTGTAACTCCCAATTCCAATGCCTAAACTTGCTTTTTCAGATTCTTCAAAAAAAAAAAAGCAATTACACCTCCACTATCTCCACTTCCTAACTTGCATACAAATTTTTTTTATTTAATTAATATAATTATTCCAAAATCATTAAAATATCCTCCTAACATGAAATTCAAATGCAAATTTGAATTTTTTTTTTGGTTGATGTTGTTTGCACTTTCACCCAGGATGCTCTTGCATCAAGGTGCACTCTTAAATTAGCTCTCTCCATTACAAACTAAAACCAAACTAATCCAAAACCTTCATAAGAAATATTTAGTCAACCTTATCGTAATTTTTGTTGATGTTTGATTCAATCATCATGCTCTTTTTGTTCCTATTGGAAATAGAGTGTATGATCTCATGTGTGGTTGTGATTCCCTTTGAAAGGACCTTGTCATGAACCTAACCACTTTGAGCATTAAAAATGAGAGCTCATAAGATAAATATGAGCCTACTTCCTATTTCTTTTGTTATAACATTGTTTGGTGTGTTGAAAAGAGTATTGGACATAAATAAGTGAAGGATTATAGGGAAGCATTTTTGGAATGAGTATAATGAAGGTGTAGTTTAGGAATTTTATTTTTTTAGGTATATTTCATTGATTCATTGAAGCCTCAACAATTTCTTACCAAAAATATGCCAACATTTATGAAAAAATCCATGATGAACCTATTAGGGCTAGAGGCCTTGTTAGGATGCATTTCAAATAAGGCTAATTTTTTCTTCTTCTATGAAAGGTTCCTATAATATCACATTATCTACATTAGTAAGGACCTTGGGAATGTATGTCATGAACTCTCTATGTTCAACCGGATGGGAAGCCTCACTACTACCAAGAAGGCTACATAAGAATTAGGCTACTTTATTTTTAGTTGCTTCCAAATGTAAGAGCACCTAACCCCTAGAAGAATAGATGAAATTGATATTGTTCTAGATTCTCTAAGAACTTTTATTGAATTATATTATTTTTTGTGCTTTTGTCTTCTTATTGTAGCTAGATTTCTCTCAAGACTTCTATCACTAGTAAATTTATTCCTTAACCTACAAATCTACATGCTTGGTTGACAATGATTTCTCCTTTGTGAAATTATCTTGAGACATACCCCCCTTCATAATCTCTACATTTAGAGAGTTCAACTCGCATTCCACCCATTTTTTCTTTATAAAGATGTTCTTAAAACTATGCTTATTCCATTCCTTTATCTTATTCTTTAGAGTATTCAACTATTCTAGCCTCTCCCATTTTCTATTCCTTGTTGTAGTTGATTCACATGGGAGAGCTTTGAAGAAATTTTTCTAAAACAAAAATATTGGAGGAACATTAGATTAGAGGAGAGGGGCCTATAGTGGAGCACCCTACCTTCGAGTTTCTCAAAATCGTATGTGGAAATATCAAATCACTCCCAAATTTGTACAATAGTTTATTCAACAACTCATGTGCTTCTATATTTTGTTTTAGGGACACATCATCAAATGTGATGCCACATTAGCATGCTTTTTGTTGAGGTATCCAAAATGGCTCAGAAAAAAAGCGAGACCCACAGTGGTGCACTAAGTCATGTTTTATTGGTGCGTTGATTTGGCATCACATGATTTGTCCCTTTGCATACTTTATGGATAAAAGGTGTTTGTAAATTGGATATTAAAGTGCTCCACTATGGGGCCCACTAAGGACTACTTCTATCCCCACTATTGAACACTGCTCCATTATGGGCCCCTCTCCTCTAATCAAGGGTGAAGAATATCACTTACCTCTCATTAGTGGATAGCAATATTGTGATATGGGGGGATTCACTACTCATGAGTTCTCTTCACTCAAAGATCCTCACATGGTGAACTGCCCTATATCACCTCAATGGAACAATGTGAAGTTTCTAGAATCTGAAAGAGAAGGTCACAGGGGTCTCTATACAAACTGACAGGCTCTCGGCCAGAGGACGTTAGCGCATAAAGCGAATGACAGTGCGGCGCGCTGGAGTCTTAGAAGTGCACTGGTGTCTCATATGGATCAGAGGATGAGTTTATCACAAAAACACCCAAAGTTACTCTTTCTACTTCGAATGCTAAGACCACAAAGTGCAATAAAATAACAGAAAATGAGAAGACTAAGATAAAGGAATAGAAATGATAAAAGTAAGGAGATGAAAAGGAAAGGAATAATTACAACCATACAAGAGATGAAGCCTCCACCGAGCAAAAGTCTTCAAAACCCGCAAGCGCAATATCTGGAGAGAATGTTGGGGCTGTATAGGGGTTTGCCTCAGTCAAACCCCCGTTTTGGTGTTTCCACCTCCATAGACATCCAAGAAGATAAAGAGTGTGATGAACAAAGTGTGTGGTGAAAGTAAATCCCGCTCAGGAGTAGAATTCACACCACGAATACGTGTGTGATAAAAGCAAACCCTGCTCGAGGAGGAGAACCCGTATCACGAATAAGTGTGTGATAAAAGAAAACCCCGCTCTTGAAAGGAGGAGAACCCGTATCACAAAGTGAATGTGCAAATAGTAGGGGATATGGAATCCCAAGATGCTCACAAGCATGGAAATGGAGTTGCAAGAGCCAAGAAGGCTATCAATAATGTTGTAATGGAAGCTTGTGAGAGCTTGAAGCTGCTACAACAAGCTATATGTGCAAGTGAGTGATGGATTCAAGCTAAAAACTGGCAGAGTGGAATTAGCTATTGAAGAAGTCCCTCAAATGAAGTGAAAAAAGGACTTTTAAGGAGGGAAGAGAAACTTCTCGGGCCGTTTCAGAGAATCTTGAGCTGTTTCCACTGACAAACTAAGATGACAAGTGGAAAAAATGCTCAAAAATAGTTGTCTAAGCGTTGAAACGTTGTAGGACGCTAGCGTGGTACACAGACATCCGTGCCACACACTAGTGTCTAGGGACATCATGCTACAAAACAATGCGAACCAGGAAAGCACATAGTTTGATGCAAAATTAACACACAAAGGTGGCTGTTAAAAAGGGGTGTTGAAGCATCTTGAGAGGGAAAGAGGCTGATGTAAAGGCTAAAATGAGCCTACTCAAGATGCTAAAGGAGTAGACACTAAAGTGGAAACAAGAATGTAGGGGAAATCGCAAGGGTGCAATTTCACTCTTATACAAATATTTTTTGGGAGATGAAATTAGAGGAAGTAAGGGGAAGTAAGATATTTCTTAGATGGTTATTAAAGAGTTGTGGGCCAGAAAAATTACTCCTCAAAATTCAAAAAAATATTTTCTCAAGGATTATAGTGAGGTGTCCTTGAGTTTTCAACATATCTTTGGTTTTGAAATAATGAAGTATTTAATTTAGTACTTGTGTATCCCTTTGATAAGAGAGAAACTATAGAAGAGTGGAAAGCTTTACAGTTTAAAATAAGTTATCCTCATGAAAATGGAAATGATTGTCAAACAAGAAAAATCCAACTAATAAAAGCATCACTTTCTACCATCTCTATTTATGTGATGTCAATATTCTAATCTTAAACAAGATAGAAAGAGAAATAAAACGTGAAAATGGAGGGTAAGTGCATGAAAATGGTATATGAAAAGGGGGTCAAAAGTGGCCACTTTTTCCTCAAATCAACTAAACTTGAACTTGGATGAGTAATTTGAAATGCAATCACTCAAAATTGAAAATACAAAATAATAATAAATTTAGTACTCTGAATCTAGTTTCTAAACTACTAAAGTTTAAAAGATTAATTAAGATTAAAGGGATGAAATGTTGTGCACACACAAAAGTGTATCTTTTTCTCACTAAAATATAACATAGTGTCTAGTGTGTGCACCCCCCACCTTTTTTTGTTGTATTTAGTATTTTAAAAAAATGATTAGTAGAAATATAGTTAAGAGTGATTATTAGAAGTGTATTTTTTGTAATTTTTTATTGATTCTTTTTTTGTGATTTTTCAAAGTGGACGCATCTTGAAAACTACATCATTGAGCACACATGTCACATAACTTGCAAAAATAAAATAAAAATTATAAATTAGTTTTTAGTGCGTAAAGAATTAAGTATAGAATAATCCTATATTTTTATTTTCAAATTTTGATAAGTGGATTAGAAGTTATAAAGAAAAATCAATACATATGTATTTGAGGAATATAGAAACATTAGTAAGAGAAATTAAAAACAAATATTTTAATGCATTTCAAATATTAAAAAAATATATGGTTAGAAAACTAAGAAAAAGTGTAACATTTTTTTAGGTATTTTTATTAAATATCGTTATACAATGTGTAAACCTAATAATATACAAGTTAAATACTCCAATGAAGGTCAAAAACATGTGAAATGGAGGAAAATTAACAGTCCAATCCTTTAGGATTGTTATCCAAACCTATTCCAAAGAAAAGAGGGTAGGAAATTTTTTTGACTAAAAAATGTAAGCATGTTACATAACACGATTGTGTTTTAAAAGCATGATCATTTTTTTTTGTTTTTTTGTTTTTTTTTGTTTTTTAAAGTGATTGAGCTTTTTAAAATATAAAATGCAATTATGTTTTGAATGTTACAAAATATGATCACATTTTGTGGAACATAAAACATGATCACATTTTATGGAACTTGAAATGTGATGTTTTATAAAACTTGTCTCTCTAGAGACATCCAATAAAATGTTTTATAAAACAAGAAATATGATCATATTTTTTAAAACTAAAATATTCAAGTGCATTTTTTAAAAGTAAAACATAATCATATATTTTAAAACTAAAGCGTGATTGATTTTTTTAAAATAAAATATTATAATTTTATGGCTTGGTATTTACCGAGCCATGACACCATCACATCATTTCTAATTTTTAATGATATGAGAGTGCTATGGCCAAAGCCCCTCATTTGGCCACCTTTTTGTATACCATTTCCACAAACTTTCCTTGGAACTTCCTCAAAATTTACTATCTTGTATTGGTCAACAATCTAAGATAGGAAATTAGAAGAGGAGAAAATATACATTTCTAGATTTATGTGTGATTAATAGATAAAACTTAGGAAGATGATGAATTTTCTTGCCCCCTATGTATCATCTTAAGTAACACATAAGGATCATGGGTCTAGTATTACACTAAAGAAAATTTAAATATGAGGCAACAAATCGTGTTGTATGCCCCAACTATATAACTTGATAGTACATACAATCTTCTTTCTTCCCTTTTAAATAAATAGACCTTATAAAAAATGTTAGTTGAAGATGGGATCATTTGAAATAAAAGTAGAGTAGGGATAGTATCAATAAGAGAGAATTATGGACCAATAGCTAGAGGAGATGGTGGTTGACCCCTATTTCCTATATGTAGAATTTCCAGGATAATATATGGTTTACCAAAGGTTAATACCTTTTTATGGGTTGCCACATGGGGCCAAGTACTCACTTAGGACAAGATAGTTATTATATGGTGGTAAGGGCCATATAGGTGTACATTGTATCAAGAAGTAGTTAAAATAAACTACCACATTTTCCTTTCTTTTTCATATATGAAGTAACTATGGATATGTCTTGCAAAATAAAGGAATGATGAGTGGGCCACATCTAACAATATTAAGGAATTACTTTTAATTTAAAAGAAGTGAACAGAAGGTGTAGGTTTAAAGATAATATGGGAGCTCACTCCTTCTTGATTATCTAGATTACAGTGATAGTAAGGAATCATACAATCATCCTATTACCCGATTTTTAGCTTTCAACTAAAATAAGGTAACTTAGTGTTTGTTCATTTTGTGTTTTTTGTTTAAACATTTAAAAGATAAACCATAGTCTACTAAATCATCAATATGTATGAAAGAGATTGTCAAAAAATAGGTTGCATTTTATTCCATGTTGCAATTATAGACAAATGAGAAAGAGAACCATATGTATTACAAATGTAATCTTTATTGATAATCATGAAATTGTAAATGTCCCTCACAAGCCAAGGGACTAGCTATCCTAATGCTAGAAAAAAAAAATCATACACATATGGATACAAAATTAAAATTGCATATAACATGAAAAGGGACTCGTCATTTCTTGGTGGAATGACGAATCCCGTTGACTTGGCCTCACATCATCTCTGCTGCTATGTTGCTCTGCTTCCATTTGACTCCCTCCTTGCTGCTCCTAGGTTTCTTGCATTGGGTGAAAACAATGTTGTTAGAGCAATGAAAGATACTTGATCAAAATTATATGCAAAACATCCATAAATGTGTGATCAAATGTCTACAAGCATTAAAATAGTAGCATACCATAAGTGTCCCTAAAAACAAGAAAGGAGTGATCAAACACACCTATGATATATGCTTTGTTTATCTAATTGTTTGTTCCTTGTGCAGATTTAGGACAAGTCTTGTTACTGTTTTGATTCAACTAATTACAACATGTGGG
Source organism: Sequoia sempervirens (assembly GCA_007258455.2). Classification (NCBI taxonomy): domain Eukaryota; kingdom Viridiplantae; phylum Streptophyta; class Pinopsida; order Cupressales; family Cupressaceae; genus Sequoia; species Sequoia sempervirens. The sequence continues at coordinate 93,148 of VDFB02301694.1, read as the reverse complement.
GTAAATGTGGCCCCCACGAGGGTAGAGCTCAGCATGCTTCCCTTTGATGTTTTAAGAGGGATAGGAAATTGAGCAACTTGATCAAAGTATACATGCTATTAATGCATTAAAACAACATGGAATCACAACAGTTGATCAAATTTCATTATCAAATTCAAAAGATGCAACACATGATGTGAGTTGTTATGAAACTCATACTTCATAATGAATCAGTCATATGGCTGCCATCATGTCAAAAGGAAGGTACATTTTGTTGGACATGTCTTTCAATCATCTTAAGTGGATCCATGATCCATTTTATAAAAGAAGTAAGTGATTTTAAGATGCATTAAGTTCAATTATAGATGCATCAAGGGCAGTTATATAACATTTATGCATCTCTTAAATAAAGAAGGAGAAATCAAGGCATACCTAAAGCTATCATGAAGCATTTGGGGCAGAAAGAAGGAACAGTCCAAGGTACTATCAAGTACCTCTCACCTTAACCCTATTGGACAACAACACATCAAATAGGATGGTGAGTTTTCAGGTCACCAACATAGGTGACATGTGTCTTCCCACTAGAATTAAGGTGAGGAGACAGTGTTTAATTGTTGCACATGATCAAAAGGGCTGAAATGTTGTGGAAACCAAGTTACAAACATGTGGGGTAGCAAGCAATTGTTGTGGGACCATGAGGATTTGGGCAGTCAAAGAAGGGAGAATGCATGCTACATTTCATGGTGGGACAACAACAACAACCTATATTAAAGGGACAACAAGAATCTATAAGCAATAATAACCTTGTGTGACAAGAGCCAATGTCAAAGAGTAGTGAAAGAACATGGTGAAAGACACAACAAGTTTACATGAGCCAAAAGAACCATACACTATTCACATGGAATAAACAAATGGTCATTCACTCAATAGGGATAGAAGAACAACCACTTCATGCTACATGATCTTGAAGAAGGCTATGTAAAGAAATGTATCTCAGAATGCAATGAGTAAAGTGAAAGCAAATCATATCATGTTATAGGTTCAGTCAATGCATTTCAAACAATAGTGCCCCCAATGGAGCAGCCCTTAAGTAGGGTCAAAAGGGGCTATGAAAATAAAATTTACTTTATAAATAAGGCCAACACATGAACGATTAAAAGCATTTGGACTAATCAGCCATTCACAACCAATGGAGACTGAGAAAGGAATCAAGTAATGGGAGACAAGGTACCAGCATGCATCTTGTTTTATATCTGAAATAAATGCCATGCTTTAATAATTGTTGCTTTCAAATGTACATTAAAACACAATTATTAAAAGAAAAGGATGCAAACATGATAATTTTAGATGGCAGCCCTGTCAAGGTTGCATATGTTGCTAAGGTCCTTTAACACAATCAAGAGGTATATTGACACACAATGTAGCAATTTTAGGGGGCAGCCAACTATGCTACAACCGTGCATACATTTTGAATGCATAAAGACAACCCATGCTTTATTCTGTTTTCATTTGAAAGAGCATTAAAGAAGAATCAAGACACATGAGGGTAAATTTAAATGCTAAAGGGGTAGTCCCTAGATGAATGAACAAATGAGACATTCCATATGATGCTTTACATGCCAAGGTTAATTGGAGTGCTAAATGCAAGTATGTAGAGCAAGGATCTAGTGTTTATTGCTACACATATGATGCAACCATACAAATGCAATAAGAGAAAAATGACAAAACAGAGAGGCATCATTGTTTGCTATAAAAAAAGCAAGCCTTCAACCCCAACTGAAGCCTCTAAAAGCATATTCAAGCATTATCAAGGCTCAGTGCATGATTATGCTTGAAGTACATAAGTGGAGGTCAACATTAGAATTCCTAAGTAAAGGACAACACATTAAGGCAATCATGAACAAAGTGGAACATTGGAAAGCCTTATTTGGGATGAGAAACATTTAGGACAACAAAGGCATGTATGAATATCAATGTCATAAAGAAGCAAAGCATCCACAATTTGATGGACCTAAATGAAATGGGATAGTCATGAAAAACTGTCATAAAGCATATAGTCAATGAATGTGATAAGGACGACCCCTGTTATATAGAGCAATGGCAATGCCTTTGAAGACAAGTCACATTGTTACAAGGAAGTCTCGTTAAATGATAAAGATATTACATGGAAGCATCTATAAAGGGACAACAAATAGTGAAAGAACAATTTCAATATATGAGTGATAGTCATATAATAATAGAAGCCAGTATTAAGTAAAAGACTAAGTCAAATGTGTTCATGAAGGAATGAGGAAATGCATAGGGTCTTTGATATACCCTTACTATGCAATGTGATTGAATCACTTTGTAGATTATGTTTATTTACATGGCAGTTTTTCTTGTGGAACTTTTCGCTGAGTTCTTGTTTCAACTGCTACTCTCTCATGAAATATCATTCATATTATAATCTTGCATGGTTATCATATAAAGGAAATTTTTAAAAGTTCTGTGAAGGAATAAAATGAAGAAGTGACAAAAATTAAGTGTCATGCAAGTCATACTACTCTTTCAAGAAGCAACAACAGGATTACAAACACAATTTATAAATGTTGAAGGTGAGGGAACTTTTGAACAGAGCAATGGTGATTACAAATGAAATAGTGTATGTTATGATTGAAATACAAAAGTAGAGGAAATTGTGCTAGTATGGACAAAAATGAAACAATAAAAGAAAAATCTAGTTTTATTTGAGTTTTCTTTCACAAATAGAGGAACCCATCTGGGTTTATCATAAGTTTCAGAAATCAAAGGAGAAATGCATGGAGTTTCTTTTCTAGAAAAGAACAAAAAAATAATTAAAAACTCAGGTATTCCTTTTCGATTGTAGAAAAAATCTGAATTATTTTCTTCAAGAGCAAAAAAACCCATCTGGGATTCAAAAAATCTGCAAATACAAAGAAGAATTGAAATGAACCCACTTGGGGTTAAGTGAAAAATTGCAAATATAGAAGCATTTTTAAGATATCATGAACATTGTGAAGAAAGGAAATAGATGTGTGCCAAAAGAAGTTCTTTTTACCAAGGTAGAAACTTTGTTTTCAAAAAATTGTTTAACAGAAAATGCCTTTTAAGAAGACGGGTTTTCTTCCATGGTTGTGGGCCAAATTTGGGCTTTTATTCTCCATTACAGAAAACCCATCTAGTTTTCAAAAGATCTGCAAATTCATGGAGGAATTGAAAGAGAGTCTAAGTGGAGAGCTTTCTATAGAAATACCAAGAGAAAAACCAGTTCATATGTTCATGGCCGCGACTAGAAATTGCAAGCTTTTTATAGAACGAAGAAACCCATCTGGGGTTTACCAAAAAAATTACAAATACAAAAGTGTTTTCCAAGTTATCATGAGAATTTTGAAGCAAATAACAAATATATGAAACCCTTTTTGCATTCTTAAGGCCACGACCAAAGGGAACAAATTTTCTCACTGAAACAAAAAAATATGCTGGGGTCTCTTCATTTAAATCTAAAATGCAGAAGAAAAACAACATTTTTTTGTTTTATTATCAAATTGAGGGCTTGAAATGATCTATTTCTTGCTAAGAAATGAGAATGGACTTGGTCGACAAAGCTTACCTGAGCTTTATTTCATCTCCTTCATTTTACATGTTTTTGTCATATTTAAAGCTTTTTTTCAAGCTTCGAAACCATCTCATGGCGGCTGTGTAAACATATGAAACAAAAAAAAAGGAAAATTGAAACAAAGTGGTTAGAGAATGCTACAGGCCACAACTTTTTTGCTTAAAATGGCCTCGAGGAAAGAGAAAAAAACACAGATTTTTGTTGCAAAAATCAATTACCTATCATTTTTCTATGGTTTTCATCAAGTTTGGCCCAAGAAACCAGTCAAAAATCACCATTTTCTGTGTAGGAATGAAACCCCATGGTGGCAGCAAAATGTTCCAAAATGCTCGATGGTGAAATGAGGCCTTTTTTCATTTATTTTTTCTTTTTGTTGTTTAGGGTTTGACCCCTTTGCATGGCCAATGGTATTTTTTCCCTTTGTCTTTTAAAAAATGAAACACATTTAATTGTGTTATGGGGGGCTGATGGTAAATGCCATGACTTAGGCAATTTTTTGCCTTATGCTTGTGAAACTTTATGCCTTGTTTCAAAATTGCTAAGTCCTTCATAAGAGACATGTGAAATGTGCCAAGTCATACATATTATGTCTTTGACCTTTGGTCATATTATGCCTTCAAAATAGTGAGAGTATGCCTTCCAAGATGTGTGGAGTCCCTAATGCCCATATAGGCCGAATTGTTTGGGCCTTGTTTTTCCTTTGAAAATTAGAGAATGTTGACCAAGTGTGTGCCCTTGAAGTGCAAGAGTAGAGGTAAGTGAAAATTATCAAATTCCTTGGAGTTTTATTTTGTTTAATGCTTTTGGAAGCATTTAGATATGGCATCATATTTTGCATTTTATTTCAAATTGTAAAAATATCATTGAAGTGATTTGAAAATCACTTTTATCTTATGTCATTTTTGATGCAAATGTAATGTAACTCAAAGAGGTGGTGGGGCCCTCTTGCATTCTACTTTAAAATGTAAAATAGTTTATTAAGTGGTGTATTATGAATCACTTAATCAGGTTATTATTTTGAATGCATATTTGAGTCTTGTGTTTTCAAAACACACATTTAGCATGGGTCAAGGTTGTGGGAGACAAAATGATGACTTTTAGGCATGAGGAGAGTGTGTGAGTGGTGCATTTGACTATTTTGGAGAGAAATGTGCTATTTTGGAGGCTATTTTGTCACACTTTTGGCATGACTATGGTCTTGGCTTGACCTTGGACCATTTGGAGGACTTTTTGGATTGATTTTAGAAGGTTCTTTTTTGGCCTCATTGCTGCATCCGACTAGAACCTTCTAGATGGACATGTGTGAGGGGATTTGATGGGTTTTGCTTAAGTAAATTCATTTTGGCATTTTGGAGGGAGTTCTTTCTTTCTAGCAGAGTGATAGCTTTGGTTTTTGGAGTGATTTTTTAGCATGGAGCAGTATTGTAACTTAGATGAACTTGTGATACAGTGAGTACTTTGAATCAATAAAATAGAGCATTTTACCTTCTCATTTCATGTTTCATAGTATGTTGTTATTGATTTATCAATTTGTTTTTGTGAAATTTATCTTTCCTTGCAAACTTGTCTCATGTTTAAGCATGTGTTTAATAGATAATGCATGGTAACAAGTTATAAGCTGTGTTAATTAATAGTGTTGTTAGTTGTGAGACCTTTTGTTTTCCTTCTAAAAGCCTTGTTTAGGGACCACCTTATAAATTATTTATGTTAAATACATGTGAAAATGAGTTGTGTAAACAAAGTTTTATGATATTGTTTTGAATGTGATAGGATGTTATTAGGTCTTAGTTGGTTTTTGGTGTATCACCTTAGGTGGTTTCAGTTAATGTTCATGTTTTATGCATCTCTTACCCTTTTCTTCAAAAATTAGTAGTTAGGTGGCATCAAAAGGGTAGCCAACCTATAATCTGGAGGTCTTCTTTTGAATAGGACACCCACAACCTAAAATCAGTCCCATGTTACATCCAAACCTGCTAAGTTCTTTCATAGCTTGGCATTAGGGGTGCAGATTTGGATCACTAACAGTTTTGGCACGCCCGATGGGACACCTCTAATTAGTTCAGATTAGAAGAATACATCTATTTGTTGGTTTTGATATGCAACCAACAAGTTTCTAGCCTTTAGGAGGTCACATAAGCATATCTGGTGACTCTGAATGTGGTATTTAACAACAAACTAGTCTTGTAGCAGCACATGAAAAAGATTCAGACAAGGGGAAATTCTGTCTCATTTGATTATTTGCAACTTTCACCACCTTGAAGGAGAGGTAGACTGACAAAGAAATTTGTTTCATCTAGAAAGACAACTTCAACTCCACCTGTAGTGAGAGTTTCCAATGCTATAAGGTAGCAAAATTTGGTGTCAAATATGGTTGTTCCAAGAAATCAAGTTTTTGTCACCTTTAATGGAGGCAACCCACTGCAATTGGCTCAACATGATGACATTCCCATGGCTACTCTTAAAAGTGTACAATATTTTTTAGGTGAAGATCATACCACACCAGTTGAACACATTAAAGATATTTCAAATCTATGTTCAGTGCATCACATAACTCAAGAAAATGTTGCTTTGAGGCTGTTAGCAACATCATTATGAGGTAAAGCACTCCAATGGTTCAGGAATTTAGCAATTAATTCCATCAGAATGTGGGATGAATTAGGAGAGGTATTATGCAAGCAATTTGAGGACAAGTATGACAACTTGTCATTAGTGGAGCAGCTGACTCACATTAAAAGGGATCCTCATGAACGGATGACAAACTTTAATTTTTGTTTCCAAAGAACATGGGATAGAATTCCAAAGCCCACAAGGCCTCCAACTGAGTATGCATTCCTCTATTTTTTGAGGGCCTTAAATAGTGAAGTTGCTATTTTAATATAGTCTATGGGTGGAAATACCTTACCAATAGCTTATGATATAGTTGTAAGGGTAGAAAACAACCTCATACAAGCTGGAAGAATTTCCCCTAGGCCTCCTATGCCTTTTTTCCCTAATATACAACCTCCTATAACTTTTCCAACACCTCAAATGGCCCCTTTACCACCTACTATTAACCAAGAAGTGACTATCGAAGGACCATATCAAGAGTTATAAGAGATAAAAAGAAACCAACAGAAGATTGAGAATTTGCTTCAAACTTTTGGAAATGAGCTGGTAAACATTAAAAAGCAGTAGTTTCAAGGTTTCAAGCCTTGGCAGCCTCAAAACCAATGTCAAAGTTAGCCATTTCAAGCTAACAAGCAGCAATATCAAGGAAACTCTCAAGGTGCAAGAAAAAAATTGAACCCGAGGCCTTTTTAGCCATACAATCCAGTTCCAATCAGTGCAGCCAGAGATATGGTACCTGTTCAAAACAACCTTGCAGCAGAATATGAGTGGTGTTATCCTTGCAACCAGGCCCATAATCAAACTACATGTTTAAATGGTGTCACCAATCAAGAATTGATGGTTCAAAATATTTTAGGTGTGCAAGAAGTGTCTAATGGTGAATCATTCCAATAGCAGGAGCTCCTTGCAAGTGACACAACTCTCCTAAATTGGCAAGGAGATGAGTTTTGTGGAGTAAACAGTGATAGCTCTCCAATATCAACCAACACCCGAGCCAAAAAGAGAGCTTTCGAGATTGGAAAAGCAACAAATAAAGACAAAGAAGTTGTTGGACCTTCCAATCCTCAAGTAACACTCATCTTGCAAAGAAATTCACAAGGCATCAGTGGTGGACAACTTGGGAACCAACCCCAACCAGCCTACTTGTACACAGACCCTACTGTTGCAAGGACCCATCAAAAGGTAAATGTTGCCACACCCTTCAACATTATTGAATCCATGAAAAAGATGAATGTGAATATGTCAATGTGGGATTCTTTGTCTATCCCTCGTTAAAAAAACTTGTTGCAATCTGCCTTAACTGATTTAGGTGTTTCAAATGATGTGCCAGTAGGTCAAGTCAAGGCTATCTTGAAAAATGTACCTCAAGACAAAAGTAAAAAACCAAGTAAGGATGTCAAACCACCCCCATTTTATGTTTCCTTGATAATAGGAGATAAGCTAGTTGACAATTGCATGGTAGATTTAGGGGCAAGTAGTTCTGTCATGCCCAAACAAATTGCTGATAAGTTAGGACTGAAATATCAGCCTCTTGAGAAAGGAGTTTTCCAACTTGATGGGACAACCATTAACACCATAGGTTTTATCAAAGGTTTAAGCCTTACGCTACATCCCTGTCCCAATTCTCCATTTCCCAAGACATTCAATCATTGACTTACCACCACATTTTGCTTTATGTTTTTCAAGAGACTTCATTGCCAAGATAAGAGGTTATTTGTCATCAGATTAGTCCCACATGGTATTCAGAATGAGATATGGGACTAAAGTAGTCATCAAATTTGAGTTACTTTCTAAAGATCACATTGAACCATATGTCCCAAGTGCTATTAACGTTAATTGTGTTGTTTTTGATGATAATGAACTTGTTGTTGCTCAAGAACTACAAGTAGAAAGCATACCAAACATGTTGTTAAATGAGTGGGCAGTAGAAAATATCATTGACAACCCAAATGATAACATTGAGGAAATAGGTTTGGGGGTCTATGCTGCATGAACCTGATTCAGTGATCCCAAACCTCGAAAAGGAAATGGAACAATAGTTAGAACAACAAGGTGAACTATGGAAGATGTTCTTTGATGGTTCTCGAAGAAAGAACGGTGTTGGTGGGGGTGCAATGCTTATGTCCCCACAAGGTGAAAAATACTACTCTGCTTTCAGATTTGCTTTCTCTTGTACTAACAATACTACTAAATACGAAGGTCTAATTCAAGGCTTGGAATGGACACAAAAAGGGGGATTGGTTGCTTGCAAGTTTATGGTGATAGTGAATTAATCACCAATCAGGTGAGAGGTCTGCATGTTACTAAGAATGATGTATTAAAATCATACAAACATAGGGTGTGGGATATGATAGAAGAGTTTGACGCTTTCAATCTAGTTTCTATTCCTAGAAATCAGAATAGACATGCTGATAGATTGGCTGCAATAGGTGCTCAAGTTGACATTCCAAGTGAAATTAGGAAAGAAAAGTTACAGCCATATGTTAAAATAGTTATCAGACCTTCTATTCCAGATAAGAATGTTCATTGGAAAGTCTTTGAGAGTGATGAATAGGTCTTGAGATTTATGCTACAAGAAGATGAATTTGGAGCAGTGAACCAAGATAAGATCAAGCAACATTATGATTATCAGATCATCCAATTAAAGTATAACAAGCTTCCCAAGGGTCTAGTCACCTTGGAATCCATTTTCAACACTGATGACCAACTGAAAAAGAGTAAGACCAGCATGCAGGTCAAAGAAGAACATTACGAGGAGCTTGAAATTTTCAAAGGTAAGCTCCTTAAAGTTGGTAAAATTTGTTCACATGTAGATAGGCAAGCTTTTGTCAAGAGTTTCAAGATGTATTTGCATAGGAATATTTTGATTTAAAGGGTTTTGATCCCCAAATTACCCAACATACCATAGAGCTTGAGCCAAACTCAAAACTTGTTAGGAAAAAATAGAGGCCTTTAAACCCCAAACTTGAGCCTCTTATGGTCAAAGAGTTGACCAAATTGATTGAGGGAGACATCATTTTTCTAATTACACATACCTCATGGGTCTTTAACCTTGTACTAGTTAGAAAGAAAAATGGTGAGATTAGGTTGTGTGTTGATTTTAGAGACCTCAATAGAGCCTTGTTAAATGATCATTATTCATTGCCCTCAATGGAGAAAATTCTGCAAATTGTAGTTGTTTTAGAAAGATTCTCATTACTTGATGGTTATTCAGGTTATAACCAAGTCTTAGTCAAAAAGGAAGATTAGTACAAGACTGCCTTCACCACAAAATGGGGCACCATGGCTTATAAAAGGATGTCATTTGGCCTGTCCAATGTTGGTGCCACATTTCAGAGGGAAATGGACATGGCATTTAAAGGTCTGATTCACAAACTTGTACTTATTTACCTTGATAATGTAACAATGTTTTCAAAGAAGGTTGATGAACACCTTGCACATCTGAATCAAGTATTTGAGAGGTGTAGGGAGTATGGTATATCCCTCAACCCCAAAAAATGTATCTTTGTTGTCCATGAAGGAAAGCTTTTAGGACATATTGTGTCAAACTAGGGGATCACCATTGATCCAAAAAGAGTAAGTGTCATTTTGGATCTACCTTTACCCAACCATAAAAAGGGGCTGCAAATTTTTCTTGGCATAATTAACTTTGTTAGAAGATTTATTCTTGATATTGTAAATCTTTTGAAACCACTAATTGCCATGTTAAAAAAGAATGTCAGTTTCAGCTGGACCAAAGAGGCCAAGCACAGTTTTGAAGTCATAAAGGCCTTATCAACAACTCCTACTTTGGTAAACCCAAAATTATCCAAAGATTTCATTTTATATGCTTTCAAAAGAATTGATATCATTTTTGCAATGCTGGTACAACAAAATGATGCTGGCTTAGAATAGCCAATTGCCTTTTTTAGTCAATGTTTAGAAGAGTATGAACAAAGATATATTTTTGTAGAGAAATTACATGTGCTTGTTGCCATCAGAAGCTTGAAAAAAATTTAAACCTCTGATTTCTAATAGCAAAGCGCATTTGATGGTTGCTCATCCTAGTGTGAAGGAATTCTTGTTATGCAGGGACCTGAATGAAAAGAGGGTTGGCTGGATTACAAAATTTATGGAGTATGACATTGATATCAAGGTAAAAAAGCTTGTAAGGGGTAAAGGGTTGTGTGAAAATCTAGCTACAAGGGCTGAAAATGTAGAAACAAAGGCAGTTCTGGCTGCTAATAATGAGTTTGTAGTTGATGCATCAACAACAAATGAAAGTTGGGTGCAAGATATGACTCAGTTTTTGCAAACTAGTGAGTGTTCACCAGGTTCAGATAAAGCCAAACAAAGGTATTTCAGATTGCAATCCATTCCTTATGTGTTGGTTGGTAATATTCTTTTCAAAAAGGATCTTAATGGTGTCCTTTTACGATGCATTGATCAACACCAAGTTGATAAAGTACTTCATGAGTTCCATGATGGAACTGTTGGGGGTCATTTTTCCCCAATAACAACTACATGGAAAATAATGAGAGCTGGCTATTATTGGCCAATATTTTTTAAAGATGCCCATGCTTGGGACAAAAAGTGTGTAAAATGTGCCATTTTTGTAGGCAAAGAGAGGTTGTCAGCTTTACCATTGCAACCCATTCAAGTAGAATAGGCCTTCATGAGATGGGGCATTGATTTTATAGGTGCCATTAACCCACCTTCAAGTGCAGGCCACAAGTGGGTACTTACTGCAACCATTTACTCCACAAGATGGACTGAAGCAGTGGCTTTGAAAAAAGCCAATGAAAGTGTTGTTTTAAACTTCTATGATGATTTAGTAACTAGATTTGGGGTACCTGAATCAATCATTTCTAATAATGCTTTGGCATTTATTGGATTAAGGGTAAGTGATTGGGCTGTAAAGAATGGTATTCATCTGAATACCTCATCAAATTACTACCCTCAAGGTAATGGTTTGGCTAAATCAACCAATAAGAACCTGATCAAAATCATAAAAAAGATTTTGGAGGATAACTAGAGAACTTGGCACAACAAGTTAAAATCTGCCTTGTGGGTAGATGGAATAACTCCAAAGAAATCCATTGGAAAATCCCCTTATATGTTGGTATATGGTAAAGAGGAAAGGCTGCCTTTATCATTTGAACTTCTAGCTCTTGACATAATGAACCAACTTGAAATCTTTGAAGAGGAGGATCCAATGGCTATTAGGTATGCACAACTCATGGAGCTGGATGAAACAAGAGATAAAGCCATGAAAAAAATGGAGCTACATCAACTCCAAACAAAGGTGTTTGATAAAAGAGCAACACCTAGGGTGTTCAGAGAGGGATATTTTTCCCTCAAATGGGATGAATTAAAGAGTAGGCCTAGAAAGCACACTAAATTTAATAGCATGTGGAGTGGCCCGTTTGTCATTACTGAATGCAAAGAGCACAATGCTTTTTAGCTGTCATCAATGGATGGAGAATCTCTTCCTATCCTAGTCAATGGGATACACCTCAAACTCTACTTTGAGGTATGATTTAAAATCTACCTTGTACAAATTAGAGTAGGTTTTTTTTCCTCTAAGTGTTGTTGCACATTAGTTAGATGTTTTTTAGTTTTCGCTAAGTGTTGTTTTGCACAGTTAAGTAGTTTTCATTTTGCAATGTTGGGTTTTCAATAAGTTTTCAAAGTGTCTCTTATTGGTTTAGTGAGTTACAACAACATACAATGTTGTTTTCAAGTGGTGTCAGCCTTTAGATAACTCAGTTCTCAATGGATAAGCTTTAGGAAACTAGTCGAGATGTTTTGCAGGAAAACATATAGCAGATGTTGCCAAAAATGTTACCTGATTTTTAGCTTTCAATTGAAATCGGGTAACTTAGTGTTTGTTCTTTTTGTGTTTTTTGTTTAAACATTTAAAAGATAAACCATAATATGCTAAGTCATTAATATGCATGAAAGATATTTTCAAAAATCGGATTGCATTTTATTCCATGTTGCAATTACAGACAAATGAGAAAAAGAACCATATGTATTACAAATGTAATCTTTATTGATAATCATGAAAGTGTAAATGTCGCTCACAAGCCTAGGGACTAGCTATCCTAATGCTAGAAAAGAAGAAATCATACACATATGGATACGAAATTAAAATAGCATATAACATGAAAAGGGACCCATCATTTCCTGGTGGAATGACAAATCTTGTTGACTTGGCCTCGCATCATCTCTACTGCTCTGTTGCTCTACTTCTGTTTGACTCCCTCCTCACTCCTCTTAGGTTTCCTACATTGGATTAAAACAACGCTATTAGAGCAATGAAAGATCCCTGATCAAAACTATATGAAAAAAATCCATAAATGTGTGATCAAATTTCTACAAGCATTAAAATAGCAACATACCATAAGTGTCCCTGAAAACAAGAAAGGAGTGATCAAACACACCTATGATATGCTTTGTTTATCTAACTGTTTGTTCCTTGTGCAGATTTAGGACAAGTCTTGTTATTGTTTTGATTCAGCTAATTACAACATGTGGGGTAAATGTGGCTCCCACGAGGGTAGAGCTCAACATGCTGCCCTTTGATGTTTTAAGAGGGATAGGAAATTGAGCAACTTGATCAAAGATATACATGCTACTAATGCATTAAATCAACATGGAATCACACCAGTTGATCAAATTTCATTATCAAATTCAAAAGATGCAACACATGATGTGAGCTGTCATGAAATTCATACTTCATAATGAATTAGTCATATGGCTGCCATCATGTCAAAAGGAAGGTACATTTTGTTGGACATGTCTTTCAATCATCTTAAATGGATATATGATCCATTTTACAAAAGAATTAAGTGATTTTAGAGATGCATTAAGTTCAATTATAGATGCATCAAGGGAAATTCTATAACATTTATGCATCTCTTAAATAATGAAGGAGAAATCAAGGCATGCCTGAAGCCATCATGAAGCATATGGGGCAGAAAGAAGGAACAATCCAAGGTACTATCAAGTGCCTCTCACTTTAACCCTATTGGACAGCCACATATCACATAGGATGGTGAGCTTTTAGGTCACCAACATAGGTGACATGTGTCTTCCCACTAGGATTAAGGCAAGGAGATAGTGTTTAATTGTTGCACATGATCAAAAGGGCTGAAATGTCATGGAAACAAAGTTACAAACATGTGGGGCATAAAGCAATTGTTGTGGGACCATGAGGATTTGGGCAGTTAAAGAAGGGAGAATACATGCTACATTTCATGGTGGGACAACAACAAAAACCTATATTAAAGGAACATGTAAAATCTATAAGCAATAATAACCTTGTGTGACAAGAGCCAATGTCAAAGAGTAGTGAAAGAACATGGTGAAAGACACAACAAGTTTACATGAGCCAAAAGAACCATACAATGTTCACATGGAATAAACCAATGGCCATTCACTCAATAGGGATAGAAGAACAACCACTTCATGCTACATGATCTTGAGAAGGCCATGTAAAGAAATGTGTTTCAAAATGCAATGAGTAAAGTGAAAGAAAATCATATCATTTTATAGGTTCAGTCAATGCATTTCAAACAACAATGCCCCCAATGGAGTAGCCCTTAAGCAGGATCAAAAGGGGCTATGAAAAGAAAATGTGCTTTATAAATGAGGCCAACACATGAACAATTAAAAGCATTTGGACTGATCAACCATTCACATCCAATGGAGACTAAGAAAGCAATCAAACAGTGGGAGACAAGGTACCAATATGCATCCTATTTTATACCTGAAATAAATGCCATGCTTTAATAATTGTTGCTTTCAAATGTACATTCAAACACAATTATTAAAAGAAAGGGATGCAAACATTAGGATTTTTAGATGGCAACCCTGTCAAGGATGCATATGTTGCTAAGGTACTTTAAAACAATCAAGAGGTATATTGACACACAATGTAGCAATTTTAGGGGGCAACCAACTATGCTACAACCGTGCATACATTTTGAATGCATTAAGATAGCCCATGATTTATTTTGTTTTCATTTGAAAGAGCATTAAAGAACAGTCAAGTCACATGAGGGTAAACTTAAATGCTAAAGCAGAAATTCTTGAATGACTAAACAAATGAGACATTCCATATGATGCTTTACATGCCAAGGTTAATTGGAGTGCCAAATGCAAGTATGTAGAGCAAGGATCCAGTGTTTATTGCTACACATATGATGCAGCCATATAGATGCAATAAGAGGAAAATGACAAAATAGAGAGGCATCATTGTCTGCTATAAAAAAAAGTAGGCCTTTAATCTCAACTGAAGCCTCTAAAAATAGATTCAAGCATTATCAAGGCTGAATGCATGATTATGTTTGAAGTACAAAAGTGGAGGTCAACATTAGAATTCCTATGTAAAAGACAACACATTAAGGTAATCATGAACAAAGTGGAACAATGGAAAGCCTTATTTGAGATGAGAAACATTTAGGACAACAAAGGCATGTATGAATATCAATGTCATAAAGAAGCAGTGCATCCACAATTTGATGGACCTAAATGAAATAGAACAACCATGAACAATTGTCATAAATCATACAGTCAATGAATATGATAGAGGCATCCCCTGTTATACAGAGCAATGACACTGCCTTTGAAGACAAGTCAAATTGTTACAAGGAAGTCTCATTAAATGACAGAGATATTACATGGAAGCATCTATAAAGGGACAACAAACACTGAAAGAACATTTTCAATATATGAGTGAGTCATATAATAATGGCAGCCAATATTAAGCAAAAGACTAAGTCAAATGTGTTCATGAAGGAATGAGAAAATGCATAGGGTCTTTGATATACCCATACTATGCAATGACATTGAATCACTTTGCAGATCATGTTTATTTACATGACAGTTTTTCTTGTGGAACTTTTCGCTGAGTTCTTGTTTCAATTGCTACTCTCTCATGAAATCTCATTCATATTATAATATTGCATGATCATCACAAAAAGACAAATTTTAAAAGTTTTGTGAAGGAATAACATGAAGAAGTGACAAAAATTAAGTGTCATGCAGGTCATACTACTCTTTCAAGAAGCAACAACAGGATTACAAACACAAGTTGTAAATATTGAAGGTGAGAGAAGTTTTGAACAGAGCAATGGTGATTACAAATGAAACAGTGCATGTTATGATTGAAGTACAAAAGTAGAGGAAATTGTGCTAGTATGGACAAAAATGAAACAATTAAAGAAAAATCTGCTTTTATTTGAGTTTTCTTTCACAAATAGAGGAACCCATCTGGGTTTATAATAAGTTTCAAAAATCAAAGGAGAAATGCATGGAGTTTCTTTTCTAGAAAAGAACAACAAAAACATTCAAAAACTCAGGTATTCCTTTTCGGTTGTAGAAAAAATCTGAGTTATTTTCTTCAAGAGAAAAAAATCCCATCTGGGTTTCAAAAAATCTACAAATACAAAGAAGAATTGAAAGGAACCCACTTGGGGTTAAGTTAAAATTTGTAGATATAGAAGCATTTTTAAGGTATCATGAACATTGTGAAGAAAGGCAACAAATTTTTGCCAAAATAAGTTCTTTTTCCCAAGGTAGAAACTTTGTTTTCAAAAAATTGTTTTACAGAAAATGTCGTTTAAGAAGACAAGTTTTCTTCGATGGCTGTGGCCCAAATCTAGGTTTTTATTCTCCATTACAGAAAACCCATCTATGTTTCAAAAGATTTGCAGATTCATGGAGAAATTGAAAGAGAGTCTAAGTGGAGAGCTTTTTATAGAAAGACCAAGAGAAAAACTAGTTCATATGTTCATGGTCGTGGCCAAAAATTGCAAGCTGTTTAGAAAATGAAGAAACCTATCCGAGGTTTACCAAAAAAATTGCAAATACAGAAGCGTTTTCCAAGTTATCATGAGAATTTTGAAGCAAATAACAAATATATGAAACCCTTTTTGCATTCTTATGGCCGCGGCCAAAGGGAAAAAAAATTCTCACTGAAACAACAAAATATGTTGGGGTCTCTTCATTTAAATCTAAAATACAAAAGTAAAACAACATCTCTTTGCTTTATTATCTGATTGAGGGCTTGAAACGAGCTATTTCTTGCTGAGAAATGAGAATGGAGTGGGTGGAAAAAGCTTACCTGAGAGATTTATTTCATTTCTCCTTCATTTTTACAAGTTTTGGTCATATTTAAAGCTTTTGTTCAAGCTTCGAAACCATCTCATGGTGGCTGTGAAAGTAGATGAAACAAAAATAGAATGAAGAAATGAAACAAAGTGGTTAGAGAATGCTACAAGCCATGACTTTTTTGCTTAAATTGGCCTCCAAAAAAGAGTAAAAAACATAGATTTTTGTTGCAAAAATCAATTACCTATCATTTTTCTGTGGTTTTCATCAAGTTTGGCCCAAGAAACTAGTCAAAAATCACCATTTTTTGTGCAAGAATGAAACCCCATAGTAGCAACAAACCGTTTCAGAATGCTGGATGGTGAAATGATGGCTTTTTAACTTTATTTTTTATTTTTGTTGTTTAGGGTTTGACCCCTTTACATGGACGATGAGATTTTTTCCATTTCTTTTAAAAAATGAAACACATTTAATTGTGTTATGGGGGGCCGATGGTAAATGCCATGACTTAGGCAATTTTTTGCCTTATGCTTGTGAAACTTTATGCCTTGTTTCAAAATTGCTAAGTCCTTCATAAGAGACATGTGAAATGTGCCAAGTCATACATATTATGTCTTTCACCTTTGGTCATATTATGCCTTCAAAATAGTGAGAGTATGCCTTCCAAGATGTGTGGAGTCCCTAATGCCCATATAGGCCGAATTGTTTGGGCCTTGTTTTTCCTTTGAAAATTAGAGAATGTTGACCAAGTGTGTTCCCTTGAAGTGCAAGAGTAGAGGTAAGTGAAAATTATCAAATTCCTTGGAGTTTTATTTTGTTTAATGCTTTTGGAAGCATTTAGATATGGCATCATATTTTGCATTTTATTTCAAAGTGTAAAAATATCATTGAAGTGATTTGCAAATCACTTTTATCTTATGTCATTTTTGATGCAAATGTAATGTAACTCAAAGAGGTGGTGGGGCCCTCTTGCATTCTACTTTAAATTGTAAAATAGCTTGATTAAGTGGTGTATTATGAATCACTTAATCAGGTTATTATTTTGAATGCATATTTGAGTCTTGTGTTTTCAAAACACACATTTAGCATGGGTCAAGGTTGTGGGAGACAAAATGACGACTTTCAGGCATGAGGAGAGTGTGTGAGTGGTGCATTTGACTATTTTAGAGAGAAATGTGCTATTTTGGAGGCTATTTTGTCACACTTTTGGCATGACTATGGTCTTGGCTTGACCTTGGACCATTTGGAGGACTTTTTGGATTGATTTTAGAAGGTTCTTTTTTGGCCTCATTGCTGCATCCGACCAGAACCTTCTAGATGGACATGTGTGAGGGATTTTCTTAAGTAAATTCATTTTGGCATTTTGGAGGAAGTTCTTTCTTTCCAATAGAGTGAGCTTTGGTTTTTGGAGTTATTTTTTAGCATGGAGCAATATTGTAACTCAAATGGACTTGTGATACAGTGAGTACTTTGAATCAATAAAATAGAGCATTTTACCTTCTCATTTCATGTTTCATAGTATGTTGTTAGTGATTGATCATTTTTTTTGTGAAATTTATCTTTCCTTGCAAACTTGTCTCATGTTTAAGCACCTATTTAACAGATAATGCATGGTAGCAGGTTATAAGTTGTGTTAGTTAATAGTGTTGTTAGTTGTGAGACCTTTTGTTTTCCTTCTAAAAGCCCTGTTTAGAGACCTTATAAATTATTTATGTTAAATGCAAGTAAAAATGAGTTGTGTATGTGAACCTAAGAATTTTATCCTACTCTAACGTGCAAAATAACTTAAAAATGCAAGTGATAAAAGACCAAGGACACCTCAAGATTAGCCAAAGGAGTGATAAAACAAGAAGGAAAATGGACAAAACAAGACACAAATGAATTCACATTCCTTGTTGCTGATGTCTCTTTGATTGGCCCTTGCTTGGAATGATTTGTGTGCTCCTTAGATGATTGCTTGAGTGACTAAATGCAAGATTAAATGTGCAAAATGATTAAAAGAGATGGCTAGATGATGGCAAAGGATTGAAAGTGCAAATTGGCAGCATGTAGTTATCAAATGGCTAAGTGTTTTTAAAATGCAAATTGGCAGCATAAGGGTGCTCAAAATGAAAGTGTTGAAAATGCCCTTAAGGAGGGGGTATTTATAGAAGAATTTGAATTCTCTAGAGAATTCAACGGTTGAGATGCATCCAACAAGGTCAAGATGAAGGGCTATGGTGGGTTGAGAACCCACAAGCCCTCACATCTTGACATGTGGATAGTGAAGTGGCCAAGAGAAGATGAGGTGTAAGTGAGGTGTCAAAAAGGTACATGAGGTGGAGGAAGGACAAGCACCTTGGGGATGAGAAGATTTCCACAAAAATGGATTTCTTGTCCCCAAGTGGGAGTGAAAGGACATTTGAGGAATTTTAGAATTCCTCAAAAATCTACATGGGAAAATGAAAGGTGGTTGGGCAAATAAGTGTGAATTAAAATTCACATTCCTAGGAAGGATCTAGAGGGATAAAGGTGGGCTCCAAAAAGGTGGGACTTGGTCACATGTGGAGATTGTGACAAGTCAAGGTTCTAGAAGCCTTGGAAGGATGGAATGTGAATTAAAATTCACATATATAAAGGAGGAGGAATCTAGGATAAATAAAATGAATTAAAAATTCCTTGGGGGAAGAGTTGACTAAGGTACTAATTAGGTTTGACTAATCAGTAATTAGAGGATAATTAGGGGTTATAGGATTAAAGCCAACTTGCAAAAGTTGGAGGATGTACACATCTAAGTCAAAAAGTTAGGCATGTGCACATCCTTAATGAAAGGAAATGGATTAGGATTAGATGAAAATGACATGTGAGGAATTAAATAAATGTAATATTTATTTAATTTATTTAATGAAAAGAGGATTAAGGAGGGTAAGGTATTTAATTATTAATTAAATACCTTAGGGATTTAGCAAAATTAAAGATATTAATTAAATAATAGTAATATTACTTAATTAACTCGGATAAGAGGATGTTTAGATGAAAAGTGATAAATTTGATTAAATTAAGTGTCCAAATTTGGATGTCTACATTTTGCCCCTCTTTGAGATGGTGTTACAGTAGCATCATTTCAAAGAATATTAAAATATAGAATGTCTGAAAGGAGATGGTTAGATTGGAAAAGATGCCCCTATCAAAGGGATGACTAGGAAGGAAGATGATGGGGGTGAAGATGAAGAGTAGGGATTGAGGATGCCCCTCGAGAGGACATGCGGGTTGAAGAGAACACGTGTGTGCTCTCGAAATAGATGATGTGATGCAAGGGGAGATGAGGAAGATGATGCAAGGTGATGGGTAAGAGAGTAAGTGATATGGATATGGATGAAGCACAAATGGATTTCAAAAGGTGATGTTTCCCCAGTCAAGGTACAAGCCAAAAT
The DNA here is from genome assembly GCA_007258455.2 of Sequoia sempervirens. Taxonomy (NCBI): domain Eukaryota; kingdom Viridiplantae; phylum Streptophyta; class Pinopsida; order Cupressales; family Cupressaceae; genus Sequoia; species Sequoia sempervirens. Next base: position 73,435 of record VDFB02301694.1, on the reverse strand, counting down.
GGGTTGATGATGGATGGAGTGTTGTCAATGAGGGAATGAAGGATCCCGAAACAACACGAGGATAGGGAGGGATACATCCCACTGAGTGGTATTGATGAGGGAAGGATACATCCCAAAACACCACTAAAGGATAAGGAATAATACCTCCCAATGATGATGATGAAAGTGTTGTTGATGAGGGAAGGATACATCCCAAAACAACACCAAAGGGATAGGAAATGATACTAATAGATGATGATGATAATGGGTCAAGGCTGGTAACAAGACTGAGAACAAGACCAAGGATATGATTAGATGATTCGAGCTAAATGGAATGGATGGGGATTGGATAGAGATGTGAGATAAGGATGAAGGATGAATGGATGGGGGGATACATGCAAGATGATAGAATGAAAAATGAAATGCAATCCTAATGCAATTTTGCCATCTTGAGCACTGATTTTTGATATAGCATAAGACACCAAGTGCAGTATGTAGAACCAAGGCGAATTAGTGTCTAATGCATAAAACAAACACAAGAGACAAGAAGGCTACCCCAACACCCCAAAGTCACAAAGACCTTGGTCAGGCGGTATTGAGATAACCACAAGCACAAAAGGATGCCCCAACATAACACAAGACCTCGAGGATCTTGGTGGGTACTATGTGGGACAACCAAGAAGACAAAAAAAAAAGCAAGATATGCCCCTATGTTGACCAATCAAAACACACCATATGATGGATCATGGCAGCCTTGACAAGTGATGATAGGGACAAACAAAATCCAAAAGTATCAAAATATCACAATCAATTTCAAGCGTCCTTTGCCATAGGATCAAGGGGAGGGATGGGATTGATGAGGTCTATTAGGAAGGATGCATCCTGTTGAGACCGATGATGGTACTAAGCTAAAAGATCAATATGACATAAGATATTCAAAACTAATTGGATTTGATGATACAAGTGGCTCTTATTTGTTGAGAACCAGCTAGATAAGTAAGGGCATAAGCAGCTGACACATGACACAAAGGGAGATAAGACATGAGATTGACACACCCTAAAGACCTAGGGGCTGGGGGGCGATCAAAGATTAGCCTTGCCTCGTAAAAGCCAGATCCCTCGTAGTTCAATAAAAGGCTGACGACTGACCAAGATGGAGACCTTGGTGGATGGTAAAGATAGGATGAACAAAAGGAGTAAAGTAGATAATGGCGACCGATGAGAGACGATAGACGATAGACGATAAAGGAGCAAAGTGGACAATGAAGATCAATGATGGAACCCCGGGGGCAGATCAAATGATCGACCTTGCCTACGTGAAAGCGCAGGGGCAACGTAGTTCATCAAGACCAAAGGAAAACAATGGATAAAGGATGATAAGATGATAGGATAAGTGGATAAAAAGATGGGACCGATACGACAAGATAGGGTAGACTTGTTGGATTGGATAGGATGATGATGATCAGATAAAGCTCAGGGATGGGATAGTTATCCAAAACATTAAAATGACTTGGGAGGATAATATGATAGATAGATGAGTGATGAAAAGTGATAGGAGATTGGAAAGATGTGCAAGCAAGAGAAGCAGGAGTGATGATGATTAGATACATGGCATTGGGTTGCATGGGGGGAGGCCTATAGCCAGATACCAATGACAAGGGATTGTGAGATGGGATGAGATGAAAGAATGGATAGAGATATAGGGATGGGGGATGGGAGGGATTGTTTGGATGGATGGAAATATAAGGAGTGCGAGATGAAAGGGATGCTAGGATAGATGGATACGATGATAAGGATGGGGAGATGGGAGGAATGCTATGATAGATGGATAGGGATATAAGGATTGGGAGATGAAAGGGATGCTAGGATAGATGGATGTCTCCAAGGACTATGTCACAACGGAAGCAGATGCCCCCACTCTAGATATGTCATATATGAGGAGACATGAGGGATGGAAGACAAGTGGATGGGAAGATAAAGGAGATAATTAGATGAGGATAGGATGGGTGACTAAGGAATATGATAGAGCATGGATGAAGGGAATGTATACCAATAGGTGTCCAAAGCATGCAGAGATAGGTGCCCCTATTTTGATCAAGATCACAAGGATGGAGGGAATGGGAGATAAATGGGATATGATAGTAGGATGCGGAAGATAGGTGGGATGGGGGGATTTATGAAGAGGATGGATAACAGGAAGACGAGTGCATAGCGGATGGAGGGAATGCATATCAGGAAGTTGCCCCCAAGTGTAGATGGGGATTTACGCATGACGCCTGTTTGCCAGGTTTTCATCATGGTACTTATCCAAGGCACTTGTTTGCCAAGTTTTCACCATTGGACAAATTATTTTTCTTTACTATTTTGTTTTTTTATTTTTTATTTTTTTGTGGATTTTTTGACTTTTTCGATGTCATGCAGAAGGAGATGGGTAAGGATAAGTAAGTGGATAAGCAGATTTAGAAGACATGTGATAAGGATCAAGGTGTTATGAGCCTATGTTTGAAGTGACTGTTGGATGTTGGTACAACCGTATTAGGCTAAATGGATTACACATGAGGGTGAATTAGAGGGGTTTGATAGGGTTGATACATGGGATAATGGATGGGATGTTGGAAAGGGTATGGATAGAATGATGGGGTGGATATGTGATGGGGAGATGTGTTCAGGACCAACATTGGCACATGTGGTGGTGGATGTGGAAAGATAATAGGATTAAGTGATGGAGAATGTGGGGATAATGGAGGAGATGAAATGGTGATTTTCGGGACATAAGGACCCAAAACAGACTTAGGAGATGAAAGGGGTGTATGATGAGCTTTTGGATTAGTGACTTTGGATGTTCTTATAGATTTTTCATGTGACGGAATTGCATATTTTTTCTTTGGGATCCACATCATTTTGATCTTTGCTTTGGTGGGCCTTTGCAACTTATAGATTTGATTTGGATTTTGGATTTGATTTTGCTTTGCTTTAACATGTCTTTTAGAGGGGACATGGGAAGCTTTTGATTCATGTGGATGTTTAGATTGATGCATTTTTTCTTTAACAACCAAAGTGCTTTTAGTATCAATGGCATGGGTGTGAGATGGATGATGTGGAGTGATGGAGGTAGGAGTATGGGGATTATATGTAGATGGAGGATGTTTAGGCAAGTGCCCTTGTTGATCCTGAATATGAGGTATGTGAGAGGGATATTTATGATGGATGAGATGGATAGGTGATGAATGGATGAAAGGATGGATAGGATGAGATGGTGATTTTTGGGATATAGGGGCCCAAAATAGGCGTAAGTTTGGAGGAAACAAAGTGTTAGATGGAGGATTGGAGATGGTAGATGGAGAGGATGTAAGGACCCAAAATGGATGGAAGCGGATGAAGGAGGAGGAAGATGGGCGGTTGTTTTGAGGTAATCTGATAGAGGAGGAGGGATGGAAGCATATGGTTTGGTGGAGTGATGGGAAGAGCTGACATTTCTTTTGGAAAAGGCTCGTTGAGGGCGTCTAGAGGTTGTACCAACATTTTTGGATTGCGAGTCATGAGTAGTACATCCAAGACCTTGTGGATACAAATGTTCTTTAGCTTGGATGGGCTCTATAATACCTTGCTCATGAAGGCCTAAACCTTTTCCTTGATAGTTCATTCTCTTGAGTATTCGATCTAGGACAGGATTTTTGTTATTCTGGAAGAATGATGCAAGTTCATTATTAGGTGGAAGAGGAGAGTTGGTGTATATGATTTGTTTTTCTTCTGCGAGGAGACCACCATGGAGGAATGTGAGAGGACCAAGGGGATATGCAAGCAGTGGGGATAGCATTTTTAGGCGATGATGGGGGATCATGAGAAGATGATGGGATAGCAACATCAGGAGAGGGAGTAGGGGCCATGATAGGATCTGGATTTGTGGTAGTAGGCTCATGTGATGGAGATGGAGATGGAGCAGTGGAAGCTTGAATGACAAGGGGATCATGGGATGGAATGGATGGGTGACTGTGATCTTGAGGTGGACTAGATGGGATGGTAGGATCTTGATCTAGAGAAGGGGATATGTTGGCATGCTTTGGATTAGACTCTTGGCATGACTCATCATGTGCGGGAGGCATGATAATGGAGTCCTGTTGGGACTCTTCAAGTGGGGAAGATGGAGGGATGGAAGATTCATGAGGTTCATTGGAATGGGTTTTGATGCTACTAGGGGTGGGAGGAGTGGATTGGATTTGCGTGGATCTAGGAGTAGAGGGAATGGATTGGACTTGGGTGTCTTCGATGGATTCGGTGGTTCTTGGAGTAGGAGGTGGGGGTTCAATGGATTTAGTGGGTTCAATGGTTTTAATGGTTTGAGCAGTACTAGGGGTGGTAACGTCAATAATAGGTGTGGTATGGAGAAGGGTCTCATCACTAGTGACCATGGATGATGGATCTAGATGGCATGGTTCCATGACTTCAAGATGTGGAGTTGGGGATGGCTTCTTTGTAATGAGTCCTTGGAGAACTTCTAAAATGAGAGATTTGCATAAGGTTGGCTTGGCTAGGGTGGTAGAAATGGATGAGGGATTATGGATTGGTGGACTAGGGTTAGATGGAGGAATGGGATCGAATGTAGGACTATGAGTAGATGGGGGATTAGGATTGGATGGAGGACTAGGAGTAGATGGATGAAGATAGAGTTAGATGGGAAGACTAGGGTAGATGGAGGACTAGAGGACTGGATGGAGGAGTTTAAAGGTAAGGATATTGGAGTGGCGAATTAAGATAGGGGGACATGGATTGTGGATTAGGACAAGAGGATATAGGTGGTGTAGTGGGACAAGAGGATGTGGGGGATGGATTATAATAAAGGTATTGGGACGATGGATTAGGATGAGGAGACGTGGATGTAAGATTAAGGTAAAAGGGTGTGGATGTAGGATTAGTATGGGAAGATTGGGAAAGAGGATTACAATAGGGGGACATGGATGGGGAATTGTAATAGGAGTATTGTGATGGAAGATGAGGATAAGAGGATGTGGATGTTGAATAGGAGGATGATGTAGATGGGAAAAGGGAAGGTACTGGATACCCCTTGTCAAAGGTAGCATAAGGAACATGATTAGGCTTAATTAGATTTTGGAAATTGGGTGGAGAAAGCTTACTAGAGATGATAGTGTCAAGGGGGTCTATGTCATATACCTCTTGATCAACAAGACTTTTGTTATCAGTGTCGACGTAATTAGGGTTTCCCTTGACCACTATTGATGGAGGATGATGATTCATGATGACGACAGGATAAAGAGGATGGATAAAAGATTTTGGATGGGAACAAATTAAAGCTCAAATCGGGATTTTGGTCAAGCTCAGATCAGGATTGGACAAAAGCTCAGATTAGGATGATTGGATGGGATTGCTTTTGATTTTGATGGGATTTGATAGACAGATGATTGGATCAGGTAGATGATTTGATGAATTTGATTAAAGTACTAGATCAATTTGATTGGATAGGATCAAATGATTAGATGATGTTGATTGGATAATTATGATTAGATGAAGATGATTATATGTATCTGATTAGCGGAATGGATTGGTTTGATTAGATAGGAAGAAAAAAAAAGTACCAATAGATAGAGCTCAAAAAATTGAGCAATTTTGGTTTCTGAACGAAGTTGATTCGACGTACGGTTTGCAAATGGTGGCCCCGGGAAGTTAGGGGCGTCTCCACCCCGCGATGCGGGGCGTGGCCACCCTGGGATCGTCAAATTCTTGATAGGAGGAAATGGAAGGTACCATTGGATAGAGCTTGAAAAACTAAGCAACTTTGGTTTTTAGATGAAGTCGATCCGATGCACGGTTCGTAAATGACGGCCCCGGGAAGTTAAAGGGGCGTAGTCAGCTTTCTGCAGTAAATCAGGGGCATAGACAGCAAAATCAGGGGCGTTGAAAGCTTTCAGGGGCATTGACAGCAAAATTAGGGGCGTTGACAGCAAAATCAGGGGCGTTGACAACAAAATTAGGGGCATTGACAGCTTTCAGGGGCGTTGACAGCAAAATTAGGGGCGTTGACAGCAAAATCAGGGGCGTTGATAGCAAAATCAGCAAAATCAGGGGCATTGACAACAAAATCAGGGGCGTTGACAGCAAAATCAGGGGCGTTGACAACTTTCAGGGGCATTAACCAATATCGGGGGCATTGGCAGCTTTCGAGTTGACAACAAAATTACGAAGGCGTTAACCCGGCAAAATGAAGCGTTAGCGAGAAACCAAAAATGAAGCGTTAGCCCGACTTTAGGGGCATTGGCAACAATCCGGTACCTGCCCTGCAGCAAAATAGAGGCGTACCCTACAACTCATGAAGTCTTGCCACTGCTGCGGCTCGCCAATTGTACCACTACGCGTGATTATGAGTGGTGTTTGGTGATGTAAACGGTAAAATTATGATGTTTTCTAGGTGATGGTATGGACTTTTGAATGGAATACGAGGAAATTAGAATGAACGGGCGGATTGAAGATGATTGTGGAGAATGAGTAGGGATTTAGAATGGTTAAACAAAGATTTGGAATCATAAGATGGAGGTTTAAACGGATCAAATGGAGGTTTTGGGAGACTTAAAGTGATAAAACGGAGGCTTGGGATGAGGAGGTAATGGTTGGAAATGATTAAATGATGGTTTAGAGGCTAAACAGATCCAAATGGGATGATTTAGTGCTTTCGAGGAGGGCTTGAAATCTGGCCTCTAAAAATGAGGCGCACACTGCCTTGACAAAGCAGAGGCCAGTACCACGCTACACGCAGCAAAAGCGAAGGCGTTGCCACCTTTCCGCGGTAAGACAGAGTTTGGTTTTGATGGCAAAGGCTATGGCAAGGACACAAAATGATAAAGTAAGGTCAAAGTATCAAAGATTTCACAGATTTTTCACAAGAAAACACTTCAAACAAGCACAATCCTATGATTAATATTAAGGGTATGGCAAGGCAAGGTCTTAATCTAGGATGCACAAGGCTTCTAGGGAGTCCTCGATATACTCTCGGTACGTGAGGCACAACCGTGAACACCAGTCTGTCACAAGCGTGAGTCGGGAACCCTAGCGAGATACTGAAAGGCTCGGACCAACTCTTTACGTCTATCTAGGTATCACCCTAGTTTCGACGCTCCGCCTATTACGACGTGACTGGATTGGGGTACAACTTTCGTTCTCCCCCCTTTATATACCCCACCGGTACGCGTGGTTGGAATTGTCCCCTGGGGTGATGAAATCCCCAAGCAGGTCCCACTAAAAAGAAGACACTAACCATTTCCAGCTACTCCCCAGCCTCACACAAAGTGCAAGGGAAAAGCGAAAATAAATTAATGCCCCCTTGGGTGACACAAGAACAAACAATCACAGCAAGCAATGAAGTTTATTCCCCCTAATTAGATTATGTTCCAAAACAACGAGGATAATTTTTGAAAATCTAATCAAATAGACGGTCTTGCAAGCAAAAGTTAGTTGTCTTCTTCTTCGTCCTTGATCAATTACGCCCTAATACACTACAAAACGTTAGCAAAAAATACCAATATCCTTGCTAAAACAATGTTAGAGAGTTATTACTTGAAAACAGCAAAAAACAAGAACAAAAACGAAGCCAAAATGACTATTTTACCTTCCAAACTGTGATGTTTTGGGGCGCTGCCGCCTTTCTGTGGGGGCGCTGCCACCTTTCTGCAGGGGCGTTGCCGCCTTTCTGCGGGGGCACTACCGCCTTTCTGTGGGGGCGCTGCCACCTTTCTGCGGTAAACTTTGTCAGATTTTTAAGAAAAAAGGGAAATTGTGCCCCTCCCACTGCAAGAAAAGTGTTAGTAAAACCTTCTAAATATATCCCTAATTACAGCAAATGTGTTAAAAGGAATAAAACTTTCAGATGTAGGACGCTGCCGCCTTTCTGCAGTGGCCAAGAGGGCGCTGCCGCCTTTCTGCGGGGGCGCTGCCACCTTTCTGCGGTAAAGCAGAGGGTGCTGCCGCCTTTTTGCGTACTTTTCTTGTAAAATTCTCAACCAAATGGGAGGTTAAATACAAGACCCGTTTGTGGGTCCCACCAGGCGTGCCAGAAATGTGATCCTAAGAATTTTATCCTACTCTAAATGTGCAAAACAACTAAAAAATGTGAGTGATAAAATACCCAAGGACACCTCAAGATTAGCCAAAGGAGTGACAAAACAAGAAGGAAATGGATAAAACGAAATAGAAACAATTTCACCTTCCTTGCTGTTGATGTCTCCTTGATTGGCCCTTGCTTGGGATGATTTTGTGTGCTCCTTAAATGATTTCTTGAATGACTAAATGCAAGATTGAATGTGCAAAGTGATTAGAATGGATAGCTAGATGATGGTAAAGGATTGAGGATGCAAATTGGCAGCATGTAGTTATGAAAATCCAAAAAGTGTTCTGAAAATGCCCTTAAGGAGGGGGTATTTATAGAAGAATTTGAATTCTCTAGAGAATTCAATGGTCAAGATGCATCCAACAAGGCCAAGATGAAGGGCTATGGTGGGTTGAGAACCCACAAGCCCTCACATCTTGACATGTGGATGGTGAAGTGGCCAAGAGAAGATGAGGTGTAAGTGAGGTGTCAAAAAGGTACATGAGGTGGAGGAAGGACAAGCACCTTGGGGTGAGAAGATTTCCTCAAAAAGGATTTCTTGTCCCCAAGTGGGAGTGAAAGGGACATTTGAGGAATGCAGGAATTCTCAAAAATCTACATGGGAAAGGTGGTTGGGGAAATAAGTGTGAATTAAAAATTCACATTCTAGGAGGATCTAGAGGATAAAAGGTGGGCTCCAAAAAGGTGGGACTTGGTCACATGTGGAGATTGTAACAAGTCCAAGGTTCTAGAAGCCTTGGAAGAATGGAATGTGAATTAAAAATTCACATTTAAAGGAGGGGAATCTAGGATAAAAAAAAAGAATTAAAAATTCCTTGGGGGAAGAGTTGACTAAGGTACTAATTAGGTTTGACTAATCAGTAATTAGAGGATAATTAGGGGTTAATTAGGATTAAAAGCTAACTTGCAAAAGTTGGAGGATGTGACACATTAAATAAATGTAATATTTATTTAATTTATTTGATGAAAAGAGGATAAAGGAGGGTAAGGTATTTAATTATTAATTAAATACCTTAAGGATTTGGCAGAATTAAAGATATTAATTAAATAATAGTAATATTACTTAATTAACTCGGATAAGAGGATGTTTAGATGAAAAGTGATAAATTTGGATAAATTAATTGTCCAAATTTGGATGTCTACAAAGATAACCCAATCCCTCCATGGATTCCTAAAGACTAGAAACAAATCAAACATGGGCAAAGTTCTCGCTACTTGGGTATTCCCTTTGGGTTGGGTGTTTCACTTTCTGATATGTGGAAGTGGTAGCTTAATAAAGTAAAAGCTAAATTGTGTACTTGGGAAAATAAATGCTTATCCTTAGCTGGCAAGATTCAAGTTGTGAATCAAATTTTTGTAGCTTCCCATGTGTACTACTCATCTTGTTGGATGCCTTCTAAAGAAGGTTATGATGACCTTATTAAAATGGTTTGACACTTTTTGTGATCTAACTAGAGTGGTAAGGAAGGTTTTAATTACACTTATTGGTTACATTACATCCAACCTAAGTCTAAAGGTGGGTTGGGATTGTTGGACCCTAAAACCCAAGGAGTGTGTTTGGCTACAAAATGGATAATCAAGGCAATTGAGGGAGAGTAACCAAGGAAAAACTTGGTTCATCATCGTATTACTCAAGCTTCCATAAAAAAGAAATGGCAACCAATCAAATGGGATGATAAAATATTACTAGCTCCCTTTTTTCATATTAAAGTTTCATTTCCTTTACAATCTGTATGGAAGGCTTGGTAGCTAATATGCAAATTATTGAACAAGAAAAATGACTCTCTACAACATGGGTTTAGTTTTGGATCCTCTTCTATGTGGTGGAACGGGTTGGTCCAATACCAAGGCCATCCTCTCGCTGTTTCCTTTCAAAGACAAGTGTATTATTTATTTAATATAGGAGTTAGACAATTTGGAGATTTGTGGGATTTTAATACCCTGGATTGGGCTACTTGGCATGATATTAAAAATAAATTTGAATTAAACAACAAGACTAAAGGTTTATCATTTTTTTTCAAATCTCTTGTTCCTCCAAATCTGGTTAAGAAACTTTGTACTCCTTTACAATGTAAGTTTTCTAAGGTTTGGTGATGGCTATCTAAACATCAGTTGGCTTCCTTCCATTAAAAAAGGTTTATTTGAGGCTCTTGCCTACATTTCCTTTAAATCCTAAATTGAATCAAAAGTGGAAATGTCAATTTCATGAAAAGACTTGGAAAAAGTTGAGTGCTCAAATTTGGTGATCTAAGGCTAAGGTCAATGCTCAGATTTTGGCTTGGAAGGTACTACATTACAAGTTGCCCGTAGGTGATAGATTGAAATGTATGATGGTTCAACTAGTCAAATGCCCTTTTTTTCAATACAATGAAAGTCTGAAACATATGTTTTGGGATTGGTGTGGATGAAGAAAAAATGGAATGTTGTTTTCAATTATCTCCCTGCTATTTTTGGTCATGCTTTATGTTGGAAAGAAGTTGTTTTGGGCTTAGGCCTTTGAAATAACATTATGGTTGATTCCTTGAGGAAAATTATTTATTTTAACATATGGAAATGTAGATGTTTAGCTATTTTTTTAGTCTGTAACATGCACCAGGAAACAAAAATCCTAATATTTTATTCTAATGTCATTTTTCAAACTATTTTTTTGTGCTCTTAGCTACAGGGGGTCCCAAAGAGCACATTCAAATCAGCAAGCATCTAGATAGGATTAAATTTTAGTTGTTATAGCTACATAAAAATGATGTTTACTCCAAGCAGCTACAACAAATGCTAAAATTCAAAGTTTAATCAATTTTTTTGTGCTCTTTGGAGTTGCTCTTGTTACTGTTCTAAACTTGGATGATTTGTGGCAGTCGTATGTGTATTCAAATTTTAATTTGGAAATTGTTAGGTTGCCTTGCATTGTACTCATTCTTTTGGTTGAATCAATACAAAAAAATATTTCTATTGGATTTAGAATACATTTTTTATGGTTGAATTTCAAGCATATTAATGTCTTGAATAATATTCAATATTGTTGCATATATCATGATATTGAAAAGACATATAAATATATCAATATGTGCAAATATATGGTGAGATATCTCACCCAAAAAATTCTATCAATATTAACATCATCAACAAGATATATATAATCTTAAACAAAAACTAGAAAAATCTTGTTAAATAGCTTCTAGAAGAAGTCAATAATTATTATTTTTAAATAATATGAAACAATACTTTTTTTGTAATATTTGTTGTAAACCAAATTCTAAAAAATGGATCTAATTTATCTATGGTGTATTTATACCTTTAATCTCAATCTGTGTCCACAAATAGGACACCATACACTATAATAGACACATGATTATTTGTGAAATAAAGAAAATAGGGTTCCACCTTTTGGGAGATGGAACTAAGCTTAGGGGACCTATTTCCTCTAGTTCATTAAAGGAAACCAACATCCATCAACCAATTGACTTGATTGAGGAATGTGTTAGGGTTAGGATAGTTTCTTTGGGTGTGATTAAAGAAAGGGTGTTCACCACTAAGCAAAGGATTAGAAAGAAGTAAATGCAAATGATATGCAAATGTAACTATGTAACATAGGAAATGAAACTCAAAATTGAAATAATTAACTAGAGATAAACAGAGGTGCACCTGGAAAACTAAAGATGCTTGAAACAAGGTCTGTAATACAAAAATTATGACTTTTGATGCACATTGGGACTCATACGTCAAGTTGGGTGATTTAGTCCCAGTTTTGGGTTTTGGGCTAACACTAGTACAAAAACAACAATATATGATTAAAAAAATACTAAAAATTTCATATAAATGACCAAACATGATCACGTGACCATTAGTAGTTTATTGCCAGTTATTTATAGCGTGGTTGAATTGATGACTAAACCATTTTTAGTCATTTATTGGTTGTTTTGACTAATCGATTTGGTAGTATATATAGTTGTTGATTTAGTGATTGATTGTTGTAATCTAGTCACTTATTTAGTCATTTTTTTATTCATTGATATATTTAGTCATTGACTGTTGTAATCCGGTCACTTATTTAGTCATTTTTATTCACTGATATATTTAACTGGACACTTATTTAGTCATTGTTTTAGTCATTGATTGATGTAATTTGGTTACTTATTTAGTCATTTTTTATTCACTGATATAATTAGTCGTTAATTTAGTCATTAATTGTTGTTAACTGGTCACTTATTTAGTCATTTTTATTCACTAATTTTCATCTATTGGTAGTGTATTTAGTCATTAATTTTAATCATCATTTTGATCAATTTGGTAGTTTATTTAATTTGTCCATTGGTAGTGTATTTAGTCATTAATTTTAATCATCATTTTGATCAATTTGGTAGTTTATTTAATTGTTTTTATTTATTGATTTATGTCAACTGGGAGTAAATTGATACATTGTTTATTAATTGCACAATCATTATATTTAGTTATATATTTAGTCATATTTATTCATTGATTCTTGTCAATTGGTAGTATATTTAGTTAATTGGTAGTTTATTTAATTATTTTCGTTCACTAATTTCTGCCTAAAAGTGTTGGAAATGAGATAATGTTTTTGAGGTTTAAATATAAAACACAAAAAAACATAAGAAGTCATTCATTTGCACATAATGAAATAGCTATTAAGAAGGAAAAATACTAAAATTTTATTGAGAAAAGGTGTTCTTACAGCAGATACAAGACAAAAATATGTGTATTTGCTTCAAAAATATTGTATGTTGTGGTTGTGTTGCTGATATGTGGTTGTCATTGATGTCAACACTATTAGCATTGTTTCATTAGAAGTTGTATATGTCGAGGCTATTGAGAAAATTGTAATAAGAAGTTCTACAGGTTGTCAGTGGTGAAGTGAAGTTCTTTATGTCGGTGTGTTCAGTACATTGTTTTTTGAGGTTGTGGACTAAAGGGTTTCTTGTTGAGTATGTCTTGTTTATCCACGTTGATTTTCAAAGATCCCACATGAAGAGTTGATCGAGTTATGGTGATCTTCATTCTAACAGTTTTTGTGTCACTTCAATTAGTGTTCTTGATTGAAGATTTTGTGATTTTAGTAAGTTTAGTTGTTGTGAATGCTTCTCTAGTGTTGCATGATGCTTGTGGATGTTTCTAGTTTGTTCTCTATCTTTGTGGGATGCCTGCATTGATCGTTGTGCTCGTGATCCAATATTTTCTCTTGCGTGTTCATTTTTTTCATGTTCTTGTTGAAGCATGTTGTGGATCTTCGAGGAGAAATTAATTAAAGTATTTTGTGTTGGATATGTTATTTTTAGTCTTCACTATGTTATGGCTGACCTTGGTTGATTCACATGAATAATCTTTATTTGTTTTGGACCAAATTTTTGTAATTATTTTATTATCTTTTGTGACTGACTTATAGAGATGTAATTTCTTGCTGCAGATATATAAGACTGATTGTTTTATCATTTGAATGGATGAGTGTGGGTGCAAATGTGAAGTGTATGAGTCCTATGTGCGAATAAATTTTAGATCATTTGAAGGTAGAGAAAATAGTGAAGAAGAGTGAAGAAGAGTGAAGAAGTGTTCATGTGCTTAACCGAAACTGTAACCAGGCATTAGCAGATGTTATTTTCTCAGTTCAAATATGGATGGTTTTAATCCGAATCTTTCTGTAAGATAGTGTGTCTTCCTTGGGCAGTGATCCTTCTTGTATTTGAGTAGTGAACTCTAGGTAGTGTGCCTGAATACATGTGCATTCCCCATTTATATTTCCTTATACTTTTAATAGGGTATAATCTTGTGGATTGACCTCCACCATGGTTTTTCCCCTAACAGGGTTTCCACGTAAAAAAATCTTGGTGTTATGTGTGTTTATGATGTGTTGTTCATTTATGCTTTCATGATTAATGATCAGATCTGAAATTAAGGCTAATAAGTTAAATAAGTTTGAGATTCGGTGACAACTAATTCACCCCCCCTCTCAATTGTCTACCCTTGAGTTGTCAACAATTGGTATTAGTGCTTGTGGTTCCTTGGAAGAAGTTTAATAGCTTGAGGTGATCCAGGATGGTGACTTATAAGAAAGATAGTCCTAAATTTGATGGAACAAATTATTCTTTGTGGAAAGATCGAATGGAGTGCCATCTGAGATACATTAGTGAACCCTACTGGAGCATTACGAAAAATATATATGTTATTCCACAAAATGGTCCTACTACTTCTGCTGAGATCGGGGATGTTGAATATAATATCGAGGCTAAGGAGGCATTGTTGAGCGCGTTGACTTATACTGAGATGACAAATGTGATGGATCTGAAGACTGCTTATGAGATCTGGAAGAAGTTGGAGACCTTGTATGAAGGTGATGCAAATGTGAAGATTGCTAAGCTACAAAGTTTGAAAGGAAAATATGAAAAGTTGAAAATGGGCGATGATGAAAATGTTACTAATTTCATGTGAAGAGTAAATGAACTTGTGTGTGGTATCAGATGTGTTGGTGGATAGATAGATGAATCAGATATTGTTGCTAAAGTGCTTAGATCTTTGCATGATTCTTACAAAGTCAAGGCTAGTGCTATTAAAGAACTCTGAACTGTGACAAATGTTACTAAATATATGTTGATTGGTAAGCTTACTGCTTTTGAGTTGAGTGAATTAGGTGATGCCCTTCCTAAGGTTGAGTCTGCATTTAAGACTACTACTTCTGGAAGAGATAGACAAAGATATGATCTGAGTGAAATTTCATCAAGAAAGACATTCAAGTATGAAGATGAAATGAAACAGCTAGATGAAGAGGAAAGAGAGCTTGAAGAACTTGAAGCATTGATTGTGAAAAGAGAAGCCAGAGGACAAGGTAAGTATAAGGGAAAGTTTCCTATTAAATGTTTCTCTTGCAATAAGATAGGTCATTTTGCATTTAAGTGTCCTGAGAGAGTTTCCAAGCCAAGATTTAACAAGCCTAAATTCCAAAAGAAGTGTTATTATGTTGCTGATGAAGGTGTAACAGATGATGAATCTAACAGAGGAAATGCAAGTGAAGATGAATTTGTGTTTATTGCTATCAAGGAAAATAATCCTATGTCTACTGAATCTACTAGTTGTACAAATGTGGAGAAAGACATAGCTGCTCGAGTTGAAGAGAAAGATGAATGGGTAATTGACAGTGGTTGTTCTCATCATATGATAGGAGATAAAAGTAAGTTTGTGAATTTGGAGAAGTATGATGGTGGTATTGTGAGATTTGGTTATAACACAGCTAGTGTGATCCGTGGAAGAGGATGCATTTCTCTTGATGGTAAGCATAACACTAATGATGTCTTGTATGTTGAAGGTTTGAAGCATAATCTTTTGAGTGTTGGACAAATGGTTGATAAGGGATATAATCTTCAGTTCATGGATGGTAAGTGCAAAATATTGGGAAATTCTGGAAATGTTATTGCATCAGGTACACAAACAAAAGGTAATATCTTTCATCTGAATGTTGCCATTAAAATTTGTTTGGTTGCTCAAGTTGATGAGATTTGGTTATGGCATAGGAGAATGTGCCATGTTAATTTTGACAACATTGTCAATGTCACGTCTCAACTTTGGTACTACTTGATTTTACTTTATGTGGAACTGGAACATGAATAAATGTGTGTGGTAGAATAATTGTTGTGAGGTTTGAAAAAGAAATTAGGTGAATGATTATTTTATTTGAAAGAAAGAATAAATGAATGTTATTTCATTTCAAAAAAATGAAATGTGATGATTATTATTTAAATTCAAATGATGTAACATAGAGAATGATATGTATTTCTTTGATTTATATTTTTGGACACTAATCTATTAATGAGTGCCTAATTTTATATGAGATGTAGGTTTGTCGAAGACCAAGAGTGTAGTTCAGGTAGAGGAGGCTAGCCACCTGGCAAGGTTAAGTTGGAACGGATTCTCTCGCAAGCACACACCACTTAGTAATCATATAAATTGCATTTAGGATGTTATTTAATGAATTATTTATATTGTTTTACTTTGCAATGTTTATTTAATTTAATTAGTGGTAAATTAAATGCATAGAAATAAAAGAATTAGTTTAGTATATTTTTAGATGATGTTTTATTTAAAGATTAAGATGTTATTTATTTTATTAAATTCAAGATAATGTGTGCATAGAAAACAAATCTTGCTTTCTTTTAATATCAGATTTATTGGACAACTTAGAATAAAATAAAATATAGGAAAATTTTCGAAAACAAGGTGATAAGATAGAAAACAATAAAAATAGGAAAATATGAGAAAAGATAACTAAAAATTAGAAAAACAAAACAAAAAACAAAGCAAAATAAAGCTAGAAAAAGTAAATAAAAGTTTATAAAACTCTTTATTTCTCAACAAAAACATGCATTCTAAAATTAATGTTTTTCTTTCATCTTCTTCACATTTCTCTGAAAACAAATTGGAAGCAAGGCAAGAACGATTGAATTGGGTGAAACTGGGAAAAGAAAAAGAATTGCACGAGAAAGGGAAACTGGATCAGAGCAATTTTATCGAATTAGCATTGGACTCCAGGTTTTTAATCATTTATTTTCATGAAATTTCTATTTCAGATGTGCGTATGAATGAATCATTTTTGCTTGGATTTAAATGTACTTTTAGATCAATATTGTGTTGAAAATATATATTATTTTTCTAGAAAACCCAATCAGACTTTGCTATTTTATAGAAAACCCAATCAAACTTTGTATTTTCTGTAGAAAACATATATATATATATTCTCTGAGTATATATATAATATACATGTGTGTGTATATATGTATATCTTTTAGTGTATATACATACATACATATATATATATATATAAACATATACATCTCTCTGCACTGTGTTATTTTTTTGTATGGGAAAATAAAAAAGCCAATTTGAATAAGTTATTTTGTTATATGTAAGTACATCATACTTTGTTATTTCTGTTATATGTATATATATATAAATACTTACATATAAATATTTATTTTTGAATGTGTATATATATATATATAAATACTCATATATATAACTATGTAAATACACTGCTGCACAGAAATTCAAATTCTAGAATTTAGTATGATTAAATCGTTGAATGTATGCATTTCATTGTTTGAGATTTTAAAATAAATATCAAGCAAACTTAAGCCTATAGTTGCGTATATAGAGGGTTGTGGAGAGGGCACTACCCTCCCCACAGGGGTTGCGCCTCCTCCCTCATTCCTTACCAATGCTGAAACTTAAAATTTATATTCACTGTAACCTTTAAGTACTCTACACAAATTCGCCTCATTCCTCTCTGTATAATATCAAACTTTAACTTTTCATTTTTTAAACTTATAAAATTCGTTTCCAACAGTTCGCCTCTGGTCGCTGACTGAGGTAGAATATCAATACATATCATAAGTTGAATATATATATATATGATCAATACATACCATAAGTTGAATATATATACACTGTATGATCTTTCTAAGAGGTCTGAGAAATATGTATTATATATAGTATGTAATTGGATTTGTATCTGCTACATATAGTTTTAGATTTCAAATGATATTTTAAAAATTTTGAGAATATGTCCCTGTTTTTATAATGATTTTTTTTTTTTCTTCTGAAATATATTATATATATATATGAATGTAATTTTATATATGTTAAAGTTGGTATATTAAAGAATTATGTATATTCAACATATAAATAGAATATTAATGACATGTATATAATCTAAGTTTCATTCTTATATAGAAATTCATGTATGTATGTATGTATGTATATATATATATGAGAATATATATATATACATATGTACATATATATACATGTATATATTTAAAATTCTGAAGAATATTTCAAATCTGATTATAAATATATTCAACTTACATGTTGTATTATGATTCCATGTTATTTCAATTGAACAATAGAATTTTGTGCAAGTGGAAAAGCTATAGAAACACATATAGATGCAATTTTATGAGAAATACAAGTAATTGATTTGATTGGGATGTAGAATTACATTGAGCAACATGGTTAATTATTTTGTACAATTACTTATTGGATATTTCCTTATCAATAAATCAAAACTTGTATAACATTTAGAAACTTGATGATGAAACTGTACTTGGAAAAGCCGAATGAATAGAAAACACTTGGAATATTATAAACTTGACAAAATTTATGCTACATGTATTTTCTTTTATGAAACCGCTTCCAAGACAGAATGCCGAGTGTGGATTTCTAGAGACAATAGTTTCCTTTTTCAAAACTCTCACTTTTTGTTATTTGTTCCTTGGCCAAGCATATGCACCATTGAAATAGATGGAATTTGTAAAAGCCTAGAAATTATTGATATTAGTCTCTGCCACATCCTACATGCAAGAAATATGTCATTCTAGATTAAGATTGCATATAGGCATCAGGCTTGCATCGAGAGTTCCCTCCTGCTTCTCTGTTCCAGGTTGCTAGGCTCCTCGTGCAGGGTCGGAGTTTTCTTCGAGCTAGGAAGAATTTCGGGGAAGTATTATGCTTCGTGGTTGGGCGGAAAATGCATCTGGACCCACTCTTGGTCTCGACTTTGCAGAAGACAAAGCAGTGTCATGGCGGTCGAGCACTGAAGATTTCTCATCATATGGATACTTATATACATTTCTTGTATTACTTGTATGGCTTGCATAGCCAATTGTAACTTAAATTGTGAACTTGATGTAATCATTGATATGTACTTACATATATAACATTGAAATATATGTAACACTACTTGATGTAATCTTTTAGATTCGATATTATAATTTCCTTGGAGCAATCTTATTAATATATATATATTGTTTCATTATTCTTATATGGAACTGAATTTTGTATCAATACCCTTAATTGGAATTGTGAATATTCTTTGAGATTTCCATGTTTAGTAAGGTTGGCGTACCTTTACAGTCAAGATAA
The DNA here is from genome assembly GCA_007258455.2 of Sequoia sempervirens. Taxonomy (NCBI): domain Eukaryota; kingdom Viridiplantae; phylum Streptophyta; class Pinopsida; order Cupressales; family Cupressaceae; genus Sequoia; species Sequoia sempervirens. The sequence continues at coordinate 54,423 of VDFB02301694.1, read as the reverse complement.
GTTCCACTAAGGCTGTGAGAGATCTTCCTAAGCTGATGAAACCTACTAATGCCACATGCAATGAATGTCAGTTAGGAAAGAAAACAAGAATTTCATTTTGAAGTAAACAGAATAATTCAAATGAATTGTTGGAACTTGTGCATACTAATTTGTGTGGTCCTACTAGAACTAGAAGTTTACAAGGTTATAGATACTTCATGTTGCTCATTGATGATTATTCAAGGATGATGTGGACTACTTTCTTAAGGGAGAAATCTGAAGCTCTGGAAAAGTTCAAGATCTTTAAGGCTATGGTTGAGATAGAGACTGATTTGAAGATTAAGTGTCTGAGATCGGATAGAGGTGGTGAATTCACTTCTGGTGAGTTTAATTCTTTTTGTGAAGAGCATGGAATAAAGAGATAGTTATTTGCACCACAGACCCCTCAATAGAATGGATTTGTCAAAAGGAAGAACAAAATAGTTCTAGATGTGGCTAAAACCATGATGTTAGAAGGAAATGTGCCTCATATCTATTGGAGAGAAGTTGTGAGTACTGCTCCGTACACACTTAACTGGGTACAAATCAAAGGTGATACTGGTAAGACTCCTTTTGAACTATGGATTGGTCAAAATCCTACCATTAGATAATTCAAAATCTTTGGAAGCAAGTGTTATATCAAAAGAGATGAAGATATAGGAAAGTTTGATGCTAAGAGTGATGAAGGAATCTTTCTGGGTTACACTACTAAAATTAAGGCCTACCGGTGTTCCAACAAAAGATTGAAGAAAATGGTTGAAATTGCAAATGTTAGGGTTGATGAAGATGTACCTGCACTATCCAGAACCTATGGATATTATTATGATGATCAAAATGATAGTACAAGCAAAGGAAAGCAAGGTCACACTGCAAGTCAAGTTCAAATCATTCTGGTGAATCAAGAAAATCAAAAAGAAGGAGAAACTGATGGAAAAATAGAAGAGAGATCAGAAGAGCCTAAAGCTTGAAGAACATTCTAAGAAGACTCTGAGGTATGTGATATTGAATCATTCAAAGAATCAGATCATAGGTGATAAGAACAAAGGTGTCCAAACTAGGAGAAAAATTGCAGAAGAGTATTGTTTGATTTCAAAGACTGAGCCTAACAATGTGAATAAAGCATACAAAGATGAGCATTGGGTTGAAGCAATGAAAGAGGAACTGGAGGAAATTGAGAAGAATGATACATGGATTCTTGTTCCTAGACCTAAGGATAAGAATGTAATTAGAACTAAATGGGTCTTTAGAAACAAACTGAATGAACAAGGTGAAGTGGTTAGAAACAAAGAAAGACTGGTTTGTAAGGGATATTCTCAAATGGAAGGTATTTATTTTGAAGAAACCTTTGCCCCTATTGCTAGAATTGAAGTTCTGAGATTGTTTCTTGCTTATTCTACTTATAAAGACTACAAGGTTTATCAAATGGATGTCAAGTCTGCTTTTCTAAATAGCGAATTGGAAGAAGAGGTTTATGTTGAGCAACCTGATGGATTCCAGTTGACTGATCAAGGAAGATATGGTGTGTAGATTAAAGAAAGCATTGTATGGTCTTAAGTGAGCCCCTAGAGCATGGTATGCCAGATTGGATAAGTACTTGGTGAAACTTGAATTTAACAAAGGTACTGTTGATAGTAATTTGTATTTAAAGAATGATGATAAAGATTTTATCATGGAAGCTTTTGTTGATGATATCATATTTGGAGGAGATGATAGCTTGTGTATGAAGTTTGCTAATGAGATGCAGAATGAATTTAAGATGTCAATGATTGGAGAGATGAATTTTTTCTTGGGATTGAAAATTACTCAGTTAGATAAAGGAATTTTTATATCTCAGTTCAAGTATGTGAAGGAATTGCTGAAGAAATTTGATATGGTAGATTCAAAGCCTATTGGTACACCCATGGTGACCAGATGCAAGTTGACAACTGATAATGATTCTCTGAAAGAAAATCAAACAAGATATAGATCAATGATTGGTGAATTGCTTTATTTGACTCAAAATAGGTCTGATATCATGAATGTTGTATGTATTGTTGCTATATTTTGAAACATAGATTTTTGGGACCCTATGGACTACTCTTGCATTTCTAGGGTTTTTCACCTAAAAGGAGAGAGATAGGGCCAAAAATGCTTATGTATCACTCAAATCAAGATGTGTATGATGTTTTATGAGATAAATGGAATGATCTAAGTGCATCTAAGCTATGGAATTGATCGAATATGAATGCAAAACCTAAGAAACAAGTGGTGTTTGAAAACACATTGTGTATTACAAAAATGAATTAGAAACAAATGCAAAGCTAAACAGAAATGAATAAAACTTAAAGTTTGCACCTAGAACTTTGAAGGAGACTGGAAATTTCTTTTGAAATGTTGTTGATACTGATTTTCAAGACTGGAGGGACTCATTCGCCATCCTGGGCAAATCAGTCCCAGTTTTGTAAAACTGAACCAAAGCTCGTTTCAGACAAAAGGGTATCCAAAAATGAAGAAAACCAAAAACTAACCCTGGAGTGGGACTCATTCACCACCCATGGTGAATTAGTCCACTTTTGAATTTTTGAATGTTCAAAGTTTGATTCTGGAGCTTTCAGTCTGCACTTCTACTTCCTACAAATGTATGCTTTCGAAACTGTCGTATTCATGCCTAAAAGTGACTTTTTGTTGATATAGTGACTTGAATGATGAAGAGATGACTTGAATGAATTTCAAATATAATCTTCAATGATTCTTAAGCCTCCAAGAGTCCTAAATTTGCATACAAACAAGACAAGAAAGAGAAATTGTTGATTATTAGGGCATGGGGGTTTGCCTTGGTCAAACCTCATTTAGGTAATTAAACCAAAATGATGAAAGAATGGAATGAAACATGCAAAATGGAATTAATTACCTTTCCATGATGTTTGATCTTTTATATCTACAGCAAAACATGAAGACTCATCCCTTGAATGTCTTAAGGAGCAATCTAGATGAAGAAACCCTAGTTTGCTTGACTTGAATGAGAAGATATATAATGAAACAATGGTGAGAGATGTAATAATGAGCATGAGATGTAAATTAGGGCTTAGAAGGTTGTATTTATAGGAATTTCATCTTATTTATCTGTTAATACCTCATCACAGGCTGACATGAAGAAAAATTAAAGTTAAAACCTATTTTTTCCCGCTCAAACCCCGAAAATGACTCAAAATGGGACTCATTCACCACTAATGGCGAATGGGTCCCACATGGGTCATTTTTGCTAGTTGGAATGCCAAGAGGTAAGAAAATTTGGCTTATATGATGACTATGTCAGTTATTTGATCAAATTATGCCTCGAGATGCACAATATGGGTTAATATGGGCCTATTAATGATGATGTAAATGTCAAATAGGGCTTGGGACACATAATTCAGTGTAAAAGTGTAATTAAATTCATTTTACAACACTAAAATGAGGTCTACATAGCCTAGGAAGGCACAAGAACCAATGTGAATGTGTAAAACATATTACAACACATGGTTAAAGTTAAATTTACTTTACAAGCCTTCTAAATTAATGTGATGATGTAATTAAACATGTTTTATAATGTTGAACTAAGGGGAAATAGATTCATTAGGTCTAGAAAAGTGTGAAAGTCCTTTACAAGAATCTACAACACCTTTACTAATGTTGATTGGGTAGGAGATGTGAATGATAGGAAAAGTACTAGTGGTGGAGCATTTTTCTTAGGAAAGAAGTTGATTTCATGGTTAAGTAAGAAGCAAAATGTTATTTCTTTATCGACTGCAGATGCAAAATACATTGTTGCTACTAATAATTGTACTCAAGTACTATGGATGAACAGATGTTGAAGGATATTAGAGCTGTGTATGATGAGCCTATTGTTATATTCTGTGATAACTCAAGTGCTATTAACATTTCTAAGAATCTGGTGCTACATTCAAAGACCAAGCATATATCTATAAAATTTCACTTTTTGAGAGAGAAGGTAAGTGAAAAGGAACTCAGATTGGAGTATGTGCCTACTAAGGAGCAGATTGTAGATATCTTTACAAAGTCGTTGCCTAAGGATAATTTTTAGTATCTTAGAGGGAAGTTAGGGGTGATTACCCCTCCTAATCAGAACTAAGGATGCATTGCTTTGCGTCAATCCATGCATTTCATGATCATATTTTGATCCAAATTGATGGTGTGGTGGCTGCTACTCAAGGGGGGTAGTCAGATGTTCAGATGTTCAGAAGTTCAGATATGTGGTTTAGAGCTCATATTGAAGACATTTTTATCATTTATTTCAAAAGGGGAGAAGAGTAATGTGAAAAACAAACTACTCATTATCCAGGGAGAAGAGTTGAGGAAAGAAAAGTCAGTACTTAAAGGAAGAGTAAGCGTAGTTGTGTTGATGGTAATTTTCACATCATGTGTTGCCATTAATTCCAAAGGGGGAGACTGTTGGATGTTGTGGTTGTGTTTTTGATATGTGGTTGTCATTGATGTTAGCACTATTAGCATTGTTTCATTAGAAGTTGTATATGTCGAGGATATTGAGAAATTTGTAATTAAAAGTACTACAAGTTGTCAGTGGTGAAGTGAAGTTCTTTCTGTCGGTGTTTTCAGTACGTTGTTGTTCTAAGGTTGTGGAATAAAGGGTTTCTTTTTGAGTATGTCTAGTTTATCCATGTTGATTTTTAGAGATTCGCATGAAGATTTGATCAAGTTATGGTGATTTTTATTCTGACATTTTTTTTGTTGCTTCAGTTAGTGTTCCTGATTGAAGATTCTATGATTTCAATAATTTCAGCTGTTGCAGATGATTCTATGGTGTTTCATGATGCTTTTGGATTTTTCTACTTCATTCTCTATCTTTGTGGCATGTCTGCATTGATCATTGTGCTCGTGATCCAATATTTTCTCTTGCGTGTTCATGTTTTTCATGTTCTTGGCCGACAAGGTGTTGAAGCGTGTTGTGGATCTTCAAGGAGAAATTAATTGAAGTATTTTTCATGTTGGAGATGTTGTTTTTGTTCTTCACTATGTTATGTCCAACCTTGGTTGATTCGCATGAATAATCTTTATTTTTTTTGGGCTAATTGTTTGCAATTATTTTATTATCTTTTTGTGACCAACTTATAGTGATGTAACTTCTTGCTGCGGATATATAAGAGCAATTTTTTTATCATTTGAATGCATGAGTGTGGGTGAAAATGCGAAGTGTATGAGTCTTGTGTGTGAATAAAGTTCAAATCATTCGAAGGTAGAGCAGAGAGTGAAGAAGAGGGAAGAAGAGTGAAGAAGTGTTCATGTGCTTAACTGGAACTATAACCAGGCATTAGCAGATGCTATTTTCTTAATTCAAATCTGGATGGTTTTAATTTGAATCTTTCTGTAAGACAGTGTGTATTCCCTGGGCAGTGAGACTTGTTGTATTTGAGCAGTGAGCTCTAGGTAGTGTGCCTGAATGCATGTGCATTCCCCATTTATATGTCCTTATACTTCTAACAGGGTATAATCTTGTGGATTGACCTCCACCATGGTTTTTCCCCTAATAGGGTTTCCACATAAAAAAATCTTGGTGTTATGTGTGTTTCTAATGTGTTGTTCATTTATGCTTTCATGATTAATGATCAGATCTAAAATTAAGGTTAATAAGTTGAATAAGTTTGAGATTCGGTGACAACTGGTTCACCCCCCTCTCAGTTGTCTGCCCTTGAGTTACCAGCATAAAAATGTGTTAGAAAGTGTGTTTCTTAGTGTTGTGACTAAGAAAATTGAGTTACAACGCCTTTTTTTTCTTATACAGCTCCAAAAAAAACAAAAACTACTAAGATCCATGAATAACACATTCAAACTATTACATAAAGTAGTGGGCCAAGCTGTCTAATAGTCAGTACATAATAAACATCAACTATGTCATTTTTTTCAAATATTTTAGTTGCCACCGTGCGAAGGTCCCTTCTTTCTCTTTCAGATGGACAACTGCCTCTATTTTGTCTTCATAAGAAAGGGGTATGTTACTAGTGACCTTTAAAATATTTACAGTTGCATCTCCTATTCCTTTCAATTTGACTCCATGTATAATAGATGGTGAGTGAATCCACCCAATGCCCACAGCAGCACCATCAAATGGATCCAACACCTCAACTTTATCCCCTTCTTGGAGTTTATCAATAAATGTCTGTAAAAATTAAAAAAAATATATCATTTTGAGATATAAAACACATTATATTGTTTTTGACAGTTGTATGTAATGTCTTATGTCTTGGAACAAATCAGTTTTTGTATGTTCTTTTTTTAATTTTGTTGAATAACAAAGAAGCAACTTTTTACTTTGAAAAAAAAAACTAACCCATTGCAAGGTACAAACAAATGGAGGGAAAGACGACAATTGTGCTAGACTGTACGAGTACTCCAAAAAGAGACATGAGTTGGCAATGAAGTTCCCCCAACTGAGGACCGTGACATCCCCAAACACAATTCACTAATGCATTGTCAAAATCTATGTATGCACTCTATTACAACTAAGCTCTAAGCCTCCATGTATAAGTTATATGTTCTCCCTTATTTTCATAATCTATGTATACTAGCTAATTACACTTCACTACTATTCTAACCAGCTTCTATCAAATAGGTAATTATTACCCTTATTTACATAATAAAATAACCATTACTTACTTGAATAGTACTTACTTGCATGTGGTTTCATAGCACTCACCTCGAGTTCAACATGACTACTACTATAAATATCATGTGCATGTTCATCAAGTTCATCACCATAATCACTATCAATGCCATTGCAAACATGAATTTTTACAACTTTGTAGAGAGTTCTATTGACAAGGCATTTTTCTTTTCGTTCTTTCATATAATTGTTCTACATGTGGTTTAACCATCATGCAAAAATTAATACAAGGCTAGTAAAGAATGTAAAATCTATAATTTTTTGTCCAAAAGAACATTTTAAGCATGAAGAATGACAAAACAATGGGACAGATTAACGTACAACTTAAAGAATGCAAAAGCTATAATTTTTTGTCCAAAAGAAGAATGACAAAACATTGGGACAAATTAACTTACAACTTGAAGAATGCAAAAGCTATAACCTTTTTTCCAAAAGAACATTTTTGTAGGGAAATTTATTAATCTCAAAAAGAGCATCCAAGATTAGTAGTTCCTTCAGTAAAATTCATTTCTTTAGATTTCCTCAAAAACACATACTACCATGTCATAAAGCAGAATCAGACATAGTTCATTTCCCACCTTTAGTCCTTAAAGGAAAGTTAATGCAAATTTTGATCTTTCAAAATCAACTAGTTTCAACAACAAGCATTAAACAGTTTTGATAAACATAACCATTAAACATGAAAGATGGACCAAAATACATGAACACAAAGATTTACATGGGAAAACCCTTTCGGGTAAAAAACCCCACACTCCAAAAATGTAGATTCATTATATTATTCAACAACAATGTAAACAATTAAAATACAATGCAGGTTCTAAGCCTCTACATGGATATTTATATCTTGTTCCATCTAGAGATAATCTGATAGCATAACCCCTCTCAAACTTGGTCACTCTTCTCATCTACAGTACGGTATTCATACACACTTCTCAAGCGTTCTAGGAACTAGTCATTCCACCTTCCATACTAGCTGAGTGTCACCAACAAACTTAACTTTCATTAGCTCCATTATCACCGAAGTTGTATCATAACATTGAAGAGACTTCAAATCCCATCTCGAAAAATCATAGTCACTCTGACATTCCTATCATTTCATCCTCTACCAACACCTTGCACCTTGCATCGAGATGTCATAGGGATGCCCAACACTATTTTTCTAACACCACAAAGTCTCACCGACCAAGCATGTAACATTAACCAAGTGGTCCCCAACACCTACGAGGCATCCATGTCACCACCATACAATTGACATCATATTCCACACAGAATGGTCCCACCTTACTAGTATATTATGGTTCCTCTCCATCGACACTTCGAGGGGACTATAATCTATGTCCCGAAGAAGTCCTCCACTCCTACCAACAAGAGTCACCAACCTCGCATCGAGTCATTGAGGGGACTACTTAGGGACTCCCTCTCATAATGCAATGTTAGCTTGATGTAGATTCTTAACAGTTGTTGAAATGTCGAAGGGACCATCAAGAGACTCCCTTCAACATTGACATGTCTCACCGATGATACTTCTCTACCAATACAACACCCTCCATTGGGATATCAGAGAGACTAGATTCAAGGTCCCATCAACATAAGACTGTCTACTTGATGAAGGAATTAAACACCAACTCGTGGAGAGCTTGTCATGCTAGTAAGTTTGAGGCATTCTTCCTCAACATTCTCCCACTTGACAAAGAACTTAATAGCTCCTTCTAATGCTCGAAATCACTGTATCACCCTAGACACCTACAACAACATCCAGGATGTCCACCATCTCAGGCAACAGTTCCAACCATCCTCCAAAGGAAAGGAATGAGTCATGGTGTATATGCACTAGTCTAAAGAACACAAGCATCAAATCTAACTGATAGAAAAGGCTATAGAATACTGCCACCACTCCATTGTGCTCACAAGTTATACAAAATAAATAACAACATCAACTTCAAAGCTTGAACTTGAACACATCTATGAAGACATCCTCCAAAAAACAAGATAGAACATCAGTTAGAAAAACAAATAGGAAACTAACTACTTCCATCCAACTGATTAACCCACGCAACTGAAAATAGCACCCATAGCAAGTGTTAATCCATCCAATCACACATACCTTGAAGTTATCCACATCAGCAAACTCATGCCTCCTACATAGCCAACCCATCAACAACAAATGCAAGATCCATGTGCCAACCAGTTGAAGAAGACCAAACACATCCACAAACTCCCACTACATGGGTAATGCCAATTCTGAAATATCAAAGGCATTACAAGTCTACCAATAGCATCATATAGGAGGTGTAAACAACATCATGTGGTACCAAGGAATATCCACAATGATATGTGAAACCTGTAAACCAATAACCAGTAAGAACAACTTTCACCACAAGTGTCCATAGCTCTCCCAAGTTCTCAACACCCAACAAAGGAAAGAGATAAAGAGCCTCCATGTCATCACCCAAGAACATAAGTGAAAACACATGAACACAATATAGTGATCACAACAGCTCTGACCAAACCTCAAACCAATGTAATGTGAAACCAAACATCCAGGAAGATAACCAAGACCAAAGAGAAAAACAATCTGGATTATATAGCTACAAAAAATCCTCCTATATACACCTCTAAATTCCAACTATGTCAAGTATGATCTCCTTCACTTCCCCAAGATAAAATTTATAGCAACATCCAACCCCATTCAACCTCAAGAGATCAAACATAACATATGTATCATGTATCTACACTGATGTAAACTTCTCAAAGAAGATCAAACTACTCCATTTCCCATCTCAGGAAATTAGCCCATAAACCATCTCCTGATGGTCCTCATCATAAATGAAAAAGCAATCCCAAGAAGATAACCATGCTATCCATCTCTCATAATTAATCCTCCAAAACCATCTAATAGCAGCTCAAGATCCATATCTATGAAAGATAAATAATATAGACTCATGCTAAACCATCCTCAATGAGTCTCAATAATCAATCAACATGAATCAACTCAATCCTATGAGAAATAAAGCACAAAACATAAACACATCTGAAAGATATAATGGGAAAATACCTCTCAAATAATAAGTTGTTGAGTAGACCAAAAGTGAGGAAAGAGAATTCTCCTGCAATATATTCAAGCCATCATGATTCTTCCAAGAGCAATCTCCTCATAGGTCTCTATTGAACTCACGTCCAACCAAGGTGTAGGCTCCTCAAAAATTTTGTTGAAATCTCATCCAGAGTAACCATCTTAACAACACTTCTCTCAAATCAAGAGAAATACAACCTTACCTTATTCTCCATGTATCTATGAGTACTTGCAACCAATCATCTCATGCTAAACTCCAAATGCACCACTACACTATCATGAACTTCTCAAGCATATGATCAATGGACCCAAAACAAAGAGGATCCCAGACCACTGTCAAAGCTCCAATCATCTAAATCAAGAACTTATCACGAAATCATGATCTTACCATCCCCCTTAGGAGATCCCATGCTCCAAGTGAACATACCTTGATCTCAAGAGTAATGCATCATGCCAAAACTCTAATGCGTAAACAAGAGTATACCATCACATAAAACAAACAAACTCTAAACCAACATCACCTATCAAGCACCATCATTTGAACATCTAGAATACTAAGAGGGGGGTGAATCAATATTCCATAAAACCATTCACATAAAATCCATTTAATTTTTATCATAAATCTGACTAAATTACTAGAGGAAGACATGAAACCAAAACAAAGCATCAACACACATGAACACAAGAATTTTTACTTGGAAAACCCAAAATTGGAAAAACCACAGTGGGGATTAACTCACAATATAATATATCTGGATATAGAATATTACAGGGCTCACTACTAGGACTCACTATCCTTGAAATGCTCACTTCCTGAATACAAAAGGATGGCTAATCGCCAAGATACAAAAAGTATGGCTCACTTCCAAGTGAGTGAACTAATAAAGAATGCACCTTCCCTGAGTTGGAGTTCAATTTCGGTGAAGCATAATGCATGAGTAACTCACTCATTTTCTCATCTATACAATTCACACATATTCATTTTCAACTTCTACCATGCGAACATTCTTCTCTCTTCCTTTCTTTTTCACCACACACCCACATAAAATAATGTCATGCATATATACATATGTGTCTATGTTTCTTAATCAGGTCAGCCTAATTAAAGAAACATTAATTCAAAAACTAACTTTGTTAGCATGGACCTAAGATAGATCCCTTTAATATCAATATGTGGTTAGGTCAGCTAGAGTCAAGCCAAGAATCCAAACATATGTACACTCCATCAAACGTGCAACACAAAAACTTGTTAACTCATTGAATTCTCCCTTGGAAATCATCAAACTACTTATCTTTGACACTGCACGATATGATAATCAATTATGAGGAAATGAAGAATCTCCCACAATAGGGTCAGGAGGAAAACTCACTGAGGTCTACAAAGCAGAATACTATCATTCATATCTCCCAAATACCTTCACATATCATCATGAAACTCCATGGTAGAATGCATCTTGTAGGCTAACACTTGTATACAAAATCCTATAAAGATATCTTTTACTGAGATAGAATCCAAACCAAAATACTGGATCAACAGGAATTCATAACCGAAGCAAAAATATTCTAGCAATCAACAAAAATCTCATTATCTGTTGACATCAATGAAAACCTATCAATTTCCAACAATCTCCCCCTTTTTCATTGATGGAAACACACAATGTGAAAACCATCAAAAATACTTCTTCCCAACTTACATATAAAAACCTTCCAATTTATTCTCTATTTTCATATGATGCTTCTCCCTCTCTCCCCTTTTGACATCAATTGCAAAGGTAAAAACGGAATTTTAGTGCATTAATTGTCCTTTGCAAAATAAAATACTTCCCCTGAGGAGCACATTCCAAAAATTGATGATGATAAATGACTATCTGGAGGTGGTAGATGACTAAAGTTGTCTAAGAATCCCCATCCATGAGGATCTCCCTTCAGTCCAAAGTGGTGTTGCCTCTGTCAGAGAATTGCATAGATAATTGAGGTCAATTAAAGTATCCTTTCCTTCAACCAAAGTTTTGAGAGGAGCATAAGAGTTCAAAACCCTTTCAGCAATCGAACAAACATAGTAGACAGGAGCACACTCAATCTTGATTAGAACTCTAAGCTTCCCATACATATCAATCAACTTTCCTATTTCCTGGTGTGATGCAAGGTATTCTTCATGCAATCTTGTCAAACCATACCAATTTTGATCATCTAGACTAAGAGCAGGATCAAATGTACTTAATCTAGGTTTCAATCATGCTCTCAACATCCTTGAGCCTTTGAATTACATCAGGCCAAGACCAACAGAATGTGAATAAACTCTTAATTTCTTCCTCACAATCTTGAATATTCTTGAGTTTTTCAAGTTTCAAGCTATGAGTAGACTTGCACTTATCTACAATTTCCAACAATGCTTTGCTTTCAACCCAAGAGACCATGTCACTTACTGCTTTTATCTTCAATTCATTGAATCTATCAATTAATGCATTTGAGATTTCTCTAGAAACAACACTAGGAGCTACTTGAAGATGTGTCCTTCTTATGGCCAATTGCTTGAGTCTCCTAGGAGCAAGGTCCACCTAAGAAACCAGGGCATGAACCACAACTTCTTTTCTCTTTTCTCCAGTGATAGGCTTTGGTTTACCAGAGACAAACTCGGACTCTTCAAGAGCTTTAGCTACTTCAGTGTAGGTTCCAAACCTAGGTCTATTGAGATCTTGGGGGTTGTTAACCAGTAACTCAATGCAACCAGTAGCATAATCCTTCTCAATTTCATCCAAACTTAGGTAAACATGAAATCCTTGGTTCAATTGCATTGATGATGCAACTATTAGAATTTACCAAAAAGATTATGTCATTCTTATACTTTGAAACCAATTCTCTTGGAATTCTACTTCTTTTGTTCATTTTTCTTTGAAACGTTCCAAAGAATGCACTAAGGGAATCTTCTTCAACATCCAAGTCCCCAATGTTTCTCATGAGCTCCTCAATCTGATGAGAAATTGGTCTGGTATTCTCCCAACTAACTTCTCCTAAACCAGGCATCTCCTTCATAAAGTAGAAAATCAAGCATAAAACCAATGTACCATATCTGAATGTACCTTTCTTCTTCGTGAAATCTCTTAGATTCTCCAATAGTTGTCGAAGCAGCTCATAGAGATCACATTAAGTTATATTCTTAACTATATCCAATACAAGATCAATTGTGGTAGTGGATACATCGCTATCACCAAGAATCATCTGCGAAATAACTAAGCTTGCATATTGAATTTCCAGGTTGGAGATTCCAATAAATGTGTTTCTTATTAAACCCTTTTCTCTATTAACATTAAAAATGGTAGTTAGTCTGAAGGATGAAAATCTAGTAAATTCCTTGATTACATCTTTGGATATCATATATGCTTCATTAAGCCACACAAAGTCACCATGAAATATGCTAAGTCTCATTTTGATACATCTTCCTTCATTGATAAAGTTTGGAAAATTATTCCATGCATCCAATTTCATTTCCGAAAGCACATTGTAATCCGGTTTTAGGGTAAAACCATTTCCAGTTAATTCTTCACTCCACAATATGTGATCTTTTCCATAACTGAATTCTTCCAATTCTCTATGAATATATGCTCCTACATCTTCAATCGGTATGACACCAAGAGGAATATCTGAAAAAGCACCCAAAAGATCAAGTTCCAAGTATTTAACCGGATTCATTTTGTACTCAGGTTCTGATCTTTCTGAATTTTTTATAAGCCAAGGAAAATCCATTGCATACAAGAAACTACAAATAATTCAAAAGTAGTGGCATCAACTTACCTTTTCCTTTTCTACCAAAGCCGAATTCATAATTTCCACAAGGTAAAGTTGCTCTGGTTTCTTCCAGCTTCTTCTTCATGCCTCTTCTTGCATAAATGCTTTTCATCGAATGAATTTTCCTAAACATGTCTGAATTTATCCTTTTCATTCCAATTACTTATGCAATTAATGCTTCAAATCGCAAGTAGATCACCTTAAAATTCATGAAATCCTGCATCCTTCCAAATTCTGCTAAATAAATTATTCGCACATGTGAGATTGGAAATTCCTTCTATGTGAATTTTGAGTTCATAACCTTAATAAATATAGTTATGTCATCACATGACATCAAAGGAGGGGCTGACATATTTTTTGATTAATGATCCCCCTTAGCCAAGTTCTGAATTAATTATTGAGTGACGTATCTATACTAGAAGATGGCATAGAAACAAATGCTTATGGTTCTACTTGCTTTCCATATTCTCCTTTTCTCCATATTCTCTCCATCTCTTTCTTATCTTTTGTTGGGTCAACCTTAATAGATGATTCATATCCTTTCGTCGGATTTCTACCTCTTAATTTTCTGCTTTCAATATGTTTCAAATTACTACAATTAAAGAAAATGACATTCTTCCATCCAAACTTTCTCTTATCCAATCCATATTTGTACTGGTTAGCTTTATGCCCAATTAAATTGCAAAGATAACAGTGACCTTTAAACAAATGAATCATCATATCTAAATTATGATTTCTCTTGATTCCATTATTCTACTTCGCTTTACTTTTGCAATCTTTTTCTCTATGTCCAAATTTATTGCAAGAATAACAGACGTCATTAAAGGATAAATACCTTTGAACATTAGGTTGTACGATGGGATTCCTTTCAGTAAAGCTTCTTAAATCCTTGATTTATCCATCTCCGTATAGAATCTCATTATCTGGAGGTTGCTTTATCTTTGAATTGTATTCTTCTTCAAACCCTAAGCCTCTTTTATCCATTGCAGGTCTTTGAGAATCAATCAACTCATTGAGCTTTGTAGTGCTTGTCTTGAATTTATCCTCAAATATTTTTTCCTTTTCCAGATCTGATCTCAAAATTTCCATTTCTTGCTTGAGCTTTATACATTTATCTGTCATCCTTTGAATTTCAACTTTCTAACAGTCTTCAATTCTTTTCATTTCTTCCAATTGATGACACAGTTTGGTCATATCATCATGTTATCATTTTAGTTGAACACGGGAATCTTCATATCTTCTCCTTAGATCCTTGATACAATCATTCGCTTCCCTTAGCTTATTCTTCAAATCTTCAATTTCTTCAGAGTGTCCAGCAACGACCACTTCTAGAGGAAAAAATTTCTTATAATCAGATTTCAGGACCATCCTCAAGTTGTTAGGATTCTTCAAATGAACCAAGCTCTAATACCTGTATACACCTAAAAGCAGTCAAGACATTTAATTAATTAAATACTAGTTATTTAATTAATATTTGACTACATTTAAATAAATTCTCAATATATTTATATAGTTCACCCTTTTCTAATTCTCCAACTCTGAAATCATTTTCTTCTAATTTAATTAAATAAACAAATTTCCATAAGCTTGTTTTATTTAATTAAGTTTCATTAATTCCAAATTAGGAATTCAAGCACATGTCTACAACTTTTCATGCCACCTCACCAAGGTCACGTGAAATTAAATAATTCTAATTTTTAATTAGAATTATCTTCAAACACATGGCTTATTCCTCACACACTTCTTCAACAAAATTTCAAACACATGGTCTTTCTCTCACAAACTTGATTCTTCCATCCATTTGGCATGTTGTCTTTGTTCAAGGGGACACCTTCTTTATTCTCTTCATCTCCACCGTTCATCCCTCTTGTTTGAATCTAGACCGTCTATCATTGGCAAATCACAAGATGCTTGGAAAAGTCTATAAATACAACCCTTTACCATTGTATTTTGCATCCCACATTCGAGTAGAGTTATCATGCAGGAATAGCTTTGAGCATTGGAGCATTTGGAGTCTTATAGTTAGAATCATGTTTTGCTTTGTAGTTGCATATAGAATCATTTTTAGCTTCATATTTAGCATTGTAGAATCATATGTTTCTTTATAGTTGCATTTTATACCACACTTCGCTTTATAGTTGCATTTTATACCATACTTTACTTTATAGTTGCATTTTATATTAGTATATTCATAGTTAGCATTTGAGCATATGAAAAATTATCCTAGCTTCATATCATAGCATTTACATTATATAATCTAACACCATTATCCATTCATCATAATATCCATTATCATTTTCATCATATAGTTTCATGTAGGAACTTAATTGGCTTGTATGTTGAATATTATCTCATTTCTCAAGTTGTCATTTTAACAACCATAGTGCACATAGAAATTTGAGGGCCAAATGGTTTAATAAATTCTTGAGAATAGAGGACAATGAGATGTTCTTAAAAGATTTGTTTGAGTACAAAATAGAGTAGTTTATTTGATTCAAATCTTTGATATAATCCATTTCATTAAGGTTTGTGTTGATTTACTAAAAATTCCCACATTTCATACACACACAAAATGGGGCCCACCATGGGCCAAGACCCCATTTCTAACAGTTTTCTAGAAAATTTCTTATATAAATAGGTTGGACGTGACGTTTTAGCGCAATCATTATTTCTTTCGGCGCATACAACAAATCTTTCAATGCATACAAAAAATATTTTGTTGCATACAACTTTTGTTTCGGCGCATACGACCAATATTTTAGCGCATCTGAGGTCTGTTACGACGCATATGATCAATCTTTCAGTGCATACATCAAATGTTCTAGCGCATACAGGGAGTCTTTTAATGCATTCATCACTTCTTTTAGTGCATACGTTACTTCTTTTAGCGCATACATAAGTTCTTTCAATGCATAGAGTAGTTGTTTTAGCGCATTGAAGAAATATTTTAGCACATTGGGTGACTGTTCTAGCACATCTGTGTAAATTTGAAAAAAATTCAAAATCCGAAAACTAATTTGTGTTTTATGCTTGTAGGTACTCTTATACACTGGTCAAAAAAAAATTATAAAACTATTGATGATTTATGCAGGGGTTGAAGTTATTTAAACACTTTCTTTTGCTTAAGATAGGCATCTAGCTTAATTAGAAAGGATAAAGAACACCATGTCTTTCGTGCTTGATGAATGGTAGGCATATGCTCTCCCCTTAACTAGGTGACCAAAAATCCAGACCCATTAGCTTTTGTTTTATCCTTAGAGGGTCTACCTTGTGGGAAAAATTAATCACCCAAGGGAACGACCCAACCAGTAACACGCTAAAGCCAAGCAACTCCCAACTACGATATAAATGTGGGTACTTGGGGAAAGTTTAATTATCATGAGGATTGTTCCAACAAGAAGGGAAGCAATGGTATCTTGTTGCATGGATGATCCCCCATGAATGGAATGCCTATATTAAAACCTTTTTTTGTAGCAAGGAAAAAATCCTTAATCTATTTGTTGGTGAAGAACGGTCATTCTAAAGTCATCCCACATTCTTGTAGCTTTTAGTAGAGATGAGAAATATGTCATGGGAGATTCATGGGTATTGATGCTTGGTTTCCCCGTAGAAGTGATTGTCATGGAGTGGATCCAGTGGGGTCAAGCATCTAATCATCTGCTATAAGTAAGCGCAATTGGAGTAAAATCTAAGTGGGAATCCAATAAATATTGTCTTACACAGCCTTAAGTTGTACATGCTTGATGTGTATTTGACAATGTGTTTTTAAACAATTTTCAAACAAAACATCATACATTGGAAGTGAAAACCTTGATTCACTAAAACATCCTTTGGAACAACTTGGAAAATCAAAAAATCAAACACAAACTTGAAAGAAACTGCATCATTTTCCCAGTTCAGTGCATCCACTGCATTTTCTAGCACATCTATGCAATCCTGTAGCACATACAGCTGTTGTTATAGTGCATCTATGCAATTTTCCAATGCATTCATCCTTTGTTTTGGTGCATCCAGTCAATCTTATAGCGCATTTGAGCATTTTTCCAATGCATAGACCTTTTGTTATAGCGCATGCATTGCATATTTCAACACATTTACCCTTTGTTCTAGCACATTTAAGCAATCTTATAGCGCATATGTACACTTTTCTGGTGCATCTTCCCTCTGTTTTAGCACATCTAGGCTCAGTTTTAGTGCATCCATTAAATGCAAAACCCAAGAGTTAAACTTGTCCCCTATTTCACTGTTTGAACCAAAATTCAGAATCTTCTTCAAGTCCAGAATCATTCCTTAGGTACCATAGATTCTAAACTTGTTAAAATTGACCTCTACAAGTGGAATTCTCCAACCTAAACCAAGATCTAACATCTTGAAGTGCCAAAAATCATCAAACTTATCACACCTTTGATTATTAAGCCTAGTTTCATCATCAGGATTTACCATCCTTTCATCATGAAAAAAAGCTATATAATCAAATCAAACTTAGTTTCATTAGAATTTTTCATTCTATTTGACTTAGTTGTAATCCTTGGCACTCTTTCAAACTTAGATCAAAGTTTAGTCAAAACTATAACACTTGTATGCCCGTTCAAACAAGGTTACAAAAACAAAAACTCAAGGGAAAAGGACTTGAAAAGCAAAACATTGAAGAGCCAAACCTTGGAACTCCAACCATTGAAACTGCAATCATTGAGACTCAAAACACTGAAACTCAAAATAGTGAAACACAAAACACCATGATAGAAGCTGAAGAGAATCCTTTCCATGGACTCAAAAACACTAAAGGAGAAGAAATAACTGAAGAAAACATTCAACATGCTAAACAAGATCCTAATTTCCACAAATGCTTTGAAAATATTTTTGAAATAAATGGGGAAAAGTACCTATTTATGCTAGCTAAACAAGGTGTCAAATTACCTGAGGATTTTGATGTGAATCAATTGAAAGCACCTCCCAAACAGCCTGAAAAAGAAACAGAACAAGTGATTTCCCTAACTCATCAAATGAAGAACCTTCAACAACAACTTCTTGACATGCAAAGGGGACCATCAAAATGATATTTGATCCAAGAAATATTTCCATATCATTTTGATCAAGATATCCATATAATTCCTTTTCCCAAACATTGCAAATTCCTGAAATATGACAAATACAATGGGAAAATAGATCCAATTGATCATGTGAGGAATTTAGAACCATGATTCTTGAATTTTCTCATGAAGAAATTTATTTGATGAGGTTATTCCCAAGAAGTCTATGTGGACAATGCCTTGAATGGTTTTCAAAACTTGCACCACCCATCAAAACCTTTGAAGAATTGGTCAACAAATCCATCACCCAATATTCTTATAACATTCAACATGACATAACAATGAAGGACCTTTGTAACTTGAAATAGAAAAAGGATGAATCGTTCCTTGTGTTTTTTTAAAAATGGAGAAGGTTGTTCATAAGATATTCTTGTCTCGTACCTAAAAAGGAGAAGATGGAAATCTTTATCGATAACCTAAATGATGAGATGAGCTATAGGTTGGAATTGCAATGTCCACCCACATTCAAAAAATTGATTGAAAATGGGATTAAAATCGAAGAAGCTTTGGTCAAAAGAGAAGTCATAAAACTTTGCAATGACAACAACACATCAAACTCCTCTAACAATTACAACAACAATGATAAACCAAAGTTTTGGTAATGAAACAAGAACATGGGTAACAACGAAGGTACAGTTAAAAACCAAAATACGAAAGATGTATTCAATTTGAAGATAGTAGTCACCAAAACTAATCAGAACAACAATCCACCCAATAACCAAAATTTCAACCAAAGCAACAATCAAGGTAATGCTAGATCAAAAACACCATCATATCGAATGTCCTCAAATCGAAGAAGGTTCACACCTTTAGGACAATCATCAAAATCAACATTGAAGGAACTTCTCAAAGCTAAGGTCATAACATTACCAAAGGCAAAAAATTGGGAGCCACAAGTCAAGCCTCCATGGTGGAATTATGCTCATTTTTGTGACTTTCATTGCAACAAAGGGCATAAAACCAATGACTGCATGCAATTAAAGCACTTGATACAAGACTTAATTGACAACAAGATGATATTTGTAGAAGGACCCCAAACAAACAATGATCATGGGGCGTTCAAGAACCCTCTACCTAACTACGAAAAAGGGGAATCTTCTTCTTCAAATACCAAAGGAAAAAGCATAAACTATGTCTATGACACCACCATTCTGCATATTGAGGTGGTTGATGATCAAACCCATGACAAATCAGATCTTATTGCAATTGATAACCCAATAAACGAAAACACCATTCAACATGGAAAAAACATCATTGTAATTGAAAATCATCACCATGATGTCGACATCACCTCACATCAAATCAATGACCTTGTGCCAATAAATTTGATCACCAACATTGCTACAAATAAAAATCAAATCAATGTCATCAAAATTAGAGAGAAACAAGACAATTTTATGATCAATGCAATCACACGAGGACAAGCCAAGGTAACATTGAAAGGAGCTACCCCTTCAACATCCAAAGCAACTACTACTATCCCTGCAACGCAGTATAACATAGTTGATCAATTGCAGAAAATATCTACCCAAAAATCCATATTTGAACTTCTCAAGATTTCACCTGCTCACAAGGAAATCTTGGAACAATTTGTAGTCGCCACCATGGTACCAAACAATTTAGAGGTTTTCTAATTCCAGACTATGGTGGGACATTTTACTACACCACACTTCTTATCATTTTCTGATCACGATGTTGTATCTATCAACCATCCACACAACGTTGCCCTCCACATTGAGGTCTTAATCCACAAACACCGCATTAAACATGTTCTAATAGATGGAGGAGCTGGCCTAGATATTTGAACTTTGAAACTTGTTCGTGCACTAGGCTATTCATAAAATGCTATTGATCCTAGAAGGAAAATCACAATAAAATCATATGATGATGAGGAGAGATCTTCACAAGGGTTGATAGTGTTACCTATTCAAATGGGACCAATTGTCAAAGATATAGTATGTCAAGTGTTAGAAAAAGAGTTAACATACAACATACTCTTGGGAAGACCTTGGATTCATGACATGCAAGCAGTGTCATCCACATATCACCAGTGTTTGAAGTTCCCTTTCAATGGGCAGGAAATCACTATTGCAGCTGACTCAAACAACCCCCAATATTGCAACACCCTCAAGACTACCCAAGATGCTTTTGTACCACACAACAGGGAAGCTCCAACTCATGGTTCATCAAATGATGGGAAACAACTAAATGCCTTGTCAAAGTGGGTTGAGAAAAAGGACCAACCAAAGGATAAGGGTATCGGTGATTCCACTCCCTCAAGTAAAGAAAGTACATCAAATTCTTTGTCAAACCAGCCAAAGATAAAGGATCAATCAAAAGAAAAAGGTATCGGTAATTCTACTCCACAAGATCAGGAAAGTCAACTTGATTCTTTATCGAAACAAGTGACCAAGATCCAATTGAAAGACAAAGGCATGGGGGAATACTCATTTGATCAATCCTTATGTTTATCACAACTTTCCTCTTCTCCTAAATCACATGGGCAGCCATCAACATCAAGACAGCAATCATCACAACCCACCACACTATTTGATGGCACCATTGTAAGAACAGGCACATTAGTGGATGAGTCAGATGAAAAAGAGGTTTTAAATTGGTTATACAAATATGAAGAATCATCACAAGCATCCACCTAAAGTGTGCAAACAGAGCAATACGGTAAAGGAAAGACAATCCTAGAAAAGATGGGATACGAGGGAAAAGGTCCTATCGGTAAAAGGAAAGAAGGTATCATAGAACCGATACAACCTATCACAATGAAAGCCAAGGATAAAAAAGGATTGGGGTATAAAGAAGAATCAAGAGAAGAAACCAGATAGCAAGTTGTTGATCATGAAACTGATTCAAATGAATATGAGTGGAATTTGCTATCCGAAGAGTCTTGTCATGATAAGGAAATTGATGTGGTACAAAAGTATACACTCATATGTGAGGAGGGTCAAAGTTCAGGTTACAAACCACTTGAAATAGGATCACAACATATTGATGACTCTAGTGAAGATGACTAGACTCGGAGTGAAACAAATGATTTAGAGGAGAGTTACCTTATATACATCGACTTCACTATTGGACAATCCGAAGACATTACCATCAGGATCCTTACTGCATCTGACCTTAACCAATCCAACAATCCCTTACCCCTAGTACATCCCTAACTCATAGATTGGGATCAAACTGACCCATCTGATATCCCCATCTTTTCAAATGATAAGGCCATTGTCAACTTCCTCTATTCTGCCAATCTCGAAATAGATTCCACCATCGAACATCGTAACGAAGCTTCCAACAAGGAGAGTGTCAAATTTTCTAGCTACAAAATGAATAATGTAGGGAATAGATTTGAAGGTGAAAACCATTGAATAGCAGTATCATATCTAGAAAAAGTAAAAATAAAGAGCGTATCCAACGACGAAAACCTCTTTGAGGTGTTGAAGGATGGAATATTTAACACACTCCTCGAATACTTTCAGGAATGATTTAAAGTATTGGTTGAACCTACTCAGTCTATCAATATTTGCAATGAAGAAATAGTAAAGACTATCCATCTAGCAGAATCCTTGACAAATCAAGAAAAACCGAACTTCATCAAATTCTTCACAAAAAGACAAGTCAATTTTGCTTGGTCATATGCCGACATGCTAGGGACTGATCCATAACTCATCATGCATCACTTATCATTATCAGTAGGGGTAAAAATAGTCAAGAAAAAGTTAAGGAAAATGCATCCGCATATTGCCATATTGGTAAAGGTAGAACTGAAGAAGTTATTGGATGTTGGGTTCATTAGACCAATTGACTATGCTGAATGGATATCAAACATTGTGCCTATTTCAAAACCAGACAAGAGCATCAGGATATGCACAGATTTAAGGGATCTCAACAAGGCTTTCCCAAAAGATGACTTTCCCCTGCCCAACATTGACATCATTGTGGACCTAATAGCAGGGCATGGCATGTTGTCACTCCTAGATGGTTTTTATGACTATAATCAAATCAAAATTGCACCTAAGGATCAAGATAAGACATCCTTCACATGTCTATGGGGAACCATTTGTTGTAATTTCATTCCATTTGGGTTGAAGAATGCAGGAGCAACTTATCAGCGTGTTATGATGACAATATTTCATGATATGATGCACACCTTCATGGAAGACTATGTGGATGATCTGTTAGCCAAATAATACACCAGAGAAGGACACCTAGAGATCCTAGATAAAATATCCACCAAACTGGAAAAGTTTAATGTACGACTTAACCAAAAGAAATGTGTGTTTGGGGTGAATTTAGCCAAACTCTTGGGATATATAGTTTCAAAAAATAGCATTGAGGTAGATCCCGCAAAATTCAAAGCCGTCATGGAGATTTCACCGCCCAAGAACATCACTTAGCTATGATCTCTACAAGGGATATTCCAATCAAACTAGAGATTTATCTCACAACTGGTAGATAAGACCCATCCTTTCACTCACTTGTTACACAAGAATGTATCTTTCCAATGGGATGAGAAATGCGAAGAGGCCTTCAACCAATTAAAACAATATCTAATGAGTCCACTTGTCTTAATACCGCTAGCAGAAGGAAAGCAACTTTTACTGTACATAGCAACAACCGAGATATCATTGGGAGCCTTGTTAGCACAAGAGGATTCAGTGGGAAAAGAAAGGGAAATTTATTATAACAGCATAACCTTAAATGGATACGAGATCAATTACACCTTCATTGAAAGGGCTTGCTTGGCAGTAGTGTTCGCTACCCAACAATTATGACACTACATGCTAACTCATACCATGAAGTTAATAGCCAATATAGATCCATTGAAATACCTTCTTAGCAAAGCTAATCCAACTAGAACACTAGCTAAGTGGGTCATGATGTTGAGTGAATTTTCATCCAATATGTTGATAGGAAGGCAATCAAAGGACAAGCAATCGTAGAATAGTTAACTTAAGCACCATTGCTAGACAATCATCCAATGAACATTGAGTTTCTAGATGTTGATGTCCTAATAGTATCAACACAACAATGGGTCTTGTACTTTGATGGATCTTATACACAACATGGATCAGGTGTCGAAATCTTGTTTATCTCGCCATAAGGACATACCATTCCCAAATCCTATAGACTAATGTTTCCTTGCACCAACAACACAGTCGAATATGAAGCATTGATCATTGGAATCAAATTATCAATCGAGTGGAAGATCATAGAGTTACACATCTATGGAGATTCACAACTGGTCATTAATTAGGTAAAAGATGATTATCAAACAAAGGACAACAAGTTGATGCCTTATAAAAGAATGGTTGATGACTTCAAAAATTACTTTGTGGAAATAATATTTGAGTAGATTCCTAGAAGCGACAACAAAGTTGTTGATGCCATGGTGACCATTGCTTCTCTCTTATACATTTAAAAGAAACGAGCCCATTATGAGTTCATGGTGGAACAACTGTTCAACCCATCAGATGACAATGCTTAATCCTAATTCATCTACCATCTAGCTGAGGCTGACACTTCCATCTATGGGAAAATTTATAATTACCTAAAAGACAATACCCTCCCATCCGACCTATCTTGAAATCAAAAATGAAACTTCATTCGTCAAGCCACCCGACATGCCCTTATCGTGAATGTCCTTTATCGACGAGGTCTTGACGGAACTCTCCTCTGATGTCTAGAACGTGATGAGTCTGAAACAGCTTTATGGGAGGTTCATGAAGGTGCTTGTGGAGCTCATTTGAGTGGTTTAACCTTAGCCAAGAAACTCCTTCATTTGAGATATTACTAGCCGACTATGGAGATGGATTCTTTTTAGTTCATCAAGAAAATCCAAAAGTGTCAGATTCATGGCAATCTCATCCATGCACCACCACAAGAACTTCAACCTTTTGCATCAAAATGGCCCTTTTTTCAGTGGCTACTAGATCTCGTAGGGAATATTTATCCATCTTCATCCAATGGATGCAAGTTTATCATCACAGTCACAGAATACATCACAAAGTGGATTGAAGCGATTCCCCTAACCACCATCACAAGAAAGCAAATCTCATCATTCATCTTGAATTATATCATCTGTTAGTATGGCATCCCTCAATCCATTATCACGGACAACGGTAGGCCATTCAAAAATTAGGATGTCTAGGAACTCTATGAGAGGTTCCATAGACAACAGCAATTTTCTACACCATACTATCCCCAAGGAAATGACCAAGAAGAGGCCTCAAACAAGACGATCCTGAAAATCTTGAAGAAAACCGTCAATGAGGTTGGACGTGATTGGCATGTTCAATTAAACCCTACTTTATGGGCTTACAGAACCAGTATCTGCACCCCGACAGGAGCAACACCATATGCCCTATTCTATGGATCAGAGGCCATTCTACCTATTTAGGTTGAACTACCATCACTTTGGGTGTCACTAAAAGGGATCATTTCAAATGAGGATTAAAAAGTGTCTAGGTTACAGGAATTGGAACTATTGGATGAGAGTCATCAACATGCAATGGACCATTTGAAAGCATACCACGAGAGGATATCCAGAATTTACAATCATAGATTCAAGCCTAGAACATTTCAGGTGGGTGATTTAGTCCTAAAAGAGAACCCTTCTAACCAACAAGATCTAGAGAAGGGGAAATTTGAACCAAACTGGGTAGGTCCCTTTGTTATTGTGTCAATCTTCAGATCAGGAGCATATTAGTTTTCCACACCATAAGGGGATTTGTTTGATGAACCCCTCAACAACTTGCATCTCAAAAGGTTCTACGCCTGAATCGACCAGTGCATCAGAAACAGTCATGAAAAAATACAAAAACATCAGAAAATGTCCTAAAAAAATGGTTGCCTTGATGAAAACCTGTTAAACAAGCATCTTGGTAACAACAAAAAAATTTAAAAAAAATCAAAAATCAAATGAATCAGAAAAAAGAAAAATGCAAAAAAATCATAAAAATCTAAAAATCTAAAAAAGTGCAATAAAAAACTAGTGAAAACTTGGAAATAGGCGCTATTTGTGATAAGTTAGCTTTTCCATCTATTTGAGCATGTCGACCATTCACTTTCACCATCCATCTTCCTATCATCAAAAGACTCCATGTACATATCCTAGCATCATGGTCATGTCTCACCCTAGACTAAGGGAAAAATCCTAAACTCACTGGGGGAATAAACTTTGAGCTTAAACCAACAAACAAACAGTAGTAGTACAACACAACCCAAAACAATGATCATAGTGAAACACAACATTGAACATCAACCACCATCAAAAATACACAAACCATCCATATCAAATAGCCCAAAATCCAAGAGCACACTTCAAATGGATGATGTTCCTTCTGAATTAGGGATTTATCACTATGGCATGAATGTTCAACTGTTGAAATTTGATTTTTGTTATCATATCTTTGGAGCACCTCGATGATGTATTGAACTAGAGGTGCAAGGAAGAAGTATGAATTTTCTTTGTCTGCTATCTGTGAGTTGATCACTATTATTGTGCAAATTGTCACGGGACGTGCTCTACAAAGTATCACTAATGACATTCTAAATTTTCATAGGAAAACAGTTAACTCTTGTTTGTTTACGCAAGCAATACTCAAGTCATCTTTGTTTAATTATACTTAGATGCTTGTGTTAACTTCCACTATCAAACATCATGGAAGTAGTACTCGGGTCATCATGGTCTAAATATATCATTGATGCTTGTACGCACTTTCAACATTTTAAAGGCTCAATGATGATAAAAAGCACAACGAATCAGCTATTACAAATGACAACTTTTGAATATGAGTTATGCATGGTTAGAGTAGATTGCATCCATGTTAGCTTGCATTTGTATCTATAGGGTTCCACAGCTGCAATAATTATACAACGATGTTATCTATAACACTAATGGATTGAGTACACTTGATATTAAAAAAAACACATCATTCTCATATGGAAAACACATCAGTTGCATCATCATTTGCATACATTAAAAAAAATGTTATCACATCATTCATCCATCCATACATCACATCATAATAATTGCATTAGAAAACACAAAAAGACATGCATCGCATCTCATTTACATAATCAAAATCATTTCATATAATTGCATTAGGAAAGTGGTTCGCTAAGCTTAAATGAGTGAGTCTCTTCATATTTCCAATAAAGTTGGGAAATATGTTAGGTTTTTGTGAAGCTTAACTTAATAAATAATCAACTAATGACAACCTTTCCACATCTCTTATAAGTTGGATAGATTCACTCATTTAAGCTTAAGACCCTAGAAGTTCCAAAGTATTACAAACTCAATTAAGCATAATCATTTACATGCATTATCATATCATCATTACATACAACACATAATCATGATTGTATACATAAAATAATCATCATTGCATGCATTATCATATCATCATTAGATACATCCCATAATCATCATCACATAGATATCATCATTGTATAATCATAATGATCACCATCATGTAAACATGATAAATAGATAAAATTAGGTACCATCATACAATCATTTCATCTAACATTTATCCATTCATTTGCATCATTTATTTGCATTAGAAAAGTACAAAAACATCAAATACATCACATATCATTGGCATAATAAATCCATCACATACATCATATGGAAAACATTCATTAAACATCATGGAAAACACATCAGTTGCATCATTATTTGCATCCATAACATATCATATCATCATAAATCAAATGCATCTATCATAATCATCATAATCATCCATCATAGGCATCCATCCTATAAACACATAGATCATAATCATCACTACATATCATATAACCTCAAAATCATAATGTCAAAGTGTACAAGGATATCCAAAGGTATAAAGAAATACATCAATATCAAAAATGGTAGTGTATCATAAAGTCTGAAAACAAGGGGTACATCATCAATGTCTCATATACATCAGTGTATACATCATGTCCAAAGTACATCAAAAAATTAGAAACTAGAGCTATGTCATGCTCCCCCCAGATGGTGTTGGCATATGACTTGTATCTCCCCCACCTGACAGACCCACACTAGGATCTCTCCAATCTCCAAGTAGTGGTTGTGTGACACCCATGCTAACAGTACGAGATCGGGACCTACCAGACTAAGACTATGCAAAGCTCTCCCGCTGCTCTAGAGGAACTACCTCATGATATCTCCCTCAGTAAAACTCAGTCTCCTGGGCAGTGCGGCGTATCTCTCTGAAATAATCTAAATCCTGAAAAACCATTGTAGCCTACTATAGTCTCTCAATGACACCCTCGGCCTGCTCTACCCACTTCCTAAAAGTATCTCTCTCAGTAGTAAGTGTAGCAATTTGTGCCTACATTTGAGCCTGTCCTTGTCCCTATCCCTGAGCCTGGACCTAGGTAAGCTGAGCCTATACCTATTGCACCTACTACCTAGTAGCATCCCTCTTGGTCATCAAAGTCTATACCTATCCCTATGTCTGTGTCAATAGAGCATGTACCTGCTCTAACTGACCCCATATCATCTGAACCTACACCTATAAAGCAACAATCTGTGTATGTTGTTGTTGTGACGGTAGTCTGATCTCCACCCGCTGCTGTGATGGGGCCACTAATGATCGCTTCTTGTAAGGCACTGTCATCTCTCTAACGTATAGACCTGGTCCTCCACCAACCCCATCACTCTCATCATCACTGTCATTGTTGCTATCCTCCTCCTCACCCTACTCCTCCTCTGCCTCCTCTCTTCGTCACCTTCACCCATGACCTTTTGCCTCCTCCTCTGCTAACAATGGTGTTGGCTCATCCAGAATTGTAATCCGTGGGAATGGATGTGTAAAAATGTATTGGGCATACTCCGCTAATATTGGCACACCGATGATCTCTGGATGCACCTCCCATATAATAGCCTATAGACCCTAGAAATACTGAACCGCTGCATCATAAGACAAAATGGGCCCCCAATCTATAGCATCCTGCTGACGTCGTACATAATGGGCCACTCACTGGGGCATCCCCTAAACCGTATCATATTGTCTCAGTACTCTTAGTAGCATGAATCTCTCAATGAAAAAATGGGTCTAACCAATCAAATAAATCGACTAACACAAAAATGGCATCTTTGTATCATCCTAAGGCCACTGCTCACAATCAAGATAGGGCTTCCATACCATAGACTCAAGATCATCCAAGGTCCTCCAATAATCCAACTTGCCCTAGCCTAGGTTGAGCAATTTGACTAGCATAAATATGAACATATTGCCTCATGGTTAGGCGTTGCCTCTCTCCAACTGGTCAATTGACTACTATATTCTCCTAGGCCCAAACCTAGAGCAATGTGACCCCCGTCGATTAAATTTCCCCACGCAAATAGACCACCTAATGTAGATCAAGGTACAGATGGGCCAACAAAAACAACCCCATGCATATCGAGTTTCATAAACAATCATGCTCTCCAAGATCCTACCCCATCCAACTGAGAGTCCCTTTGACCTGCAGTCAGGACAAAGGAAACCTCCAATGAAACTGGCTAGAATAGAAGGAAAAGTGGTGTATGCATCGACCATGTCCCTCCACAAAATATCATACCCGCATATATGGTAATCCTGAAATACTCTTCATAGTGCATCAGTCTCACCCTACTCCCATGAATCATAAAGGACAAGCTCCCCAACAACAAGAATCCATAAAATCTGGTATACATCCTCCAGAGTCACTGTGATCTCACCAGTGAGAAAATGGAAGGTGTTAAGCTCACTGTGCCACCTCTTCGCTAAAGCTATCAGTCAACCCCTATTCACCCTAATCTGAGGCATATCAATAAGAGATGACAAACCACAACGTGCAATAATAGTTGTCTTCAGCTGCATCAGATGGTGAATCAACTCCCATCTCCTCAGGAACCTCTCTCTGATCTATAGACTAGTAAATGGCTCCTATCATCACAAAATCACAAATCAATCAATCAATTAATCAACATCAATCCATCAGTCAGTCAATCAAAATATATCATCCTATCAATCTAATCATCTCTGGTGAGCCTTTGATCAAATCTCATGAGCATCAATCTATCATTCAACCTCACCTATCATGAGGTTTATCAAATCAATCAATTCAACCTCACCTATCATGAGGTTTATCAAATCAATCAATGCACCTCACCTATCATGAGGTTCATCAATCAATTCAACCTCACCTATCATGAGGTTTATTAGATCAATCAACCTATAATTCAACCTCACCTATCATGAGGTTTATCAGATCAATCAACCTATAATTGATCCTCACCTATTATGAGGCCAATTATCATCATCCTATCATTGAATCTCACCTATCATGAGATCAATGGACATATAACCTATCAACATCATCAATCATCACCAACACAAAGACTGGCATGATAAAACATCATCGAAATTAAGGAGTCTCAACAAGAAAATCCTCAAATTTCCCCAATGCACTAAAACAGGGTTTCTATGCACTGAAAGACTCGATGCACTAGAGAAATCCATCAATGCGCTAAAACAAACTACTCTATGCACAAAACTACTCTATGCACCATTTCATTCACTCAATGCGCTGAAATAGGGCCCTAATGCGCCAAAGTATCCTATGTGTTACTTCAGTCTCACTATGCTCTAATCTAATTGTCCTAAGTTCCAATCTAACCTATGTGTTATTTCGGTACTTCTATGCGCTAATTTAGACAGCCAATGTGCTACATCATTCAATGTGCTAGTTCATTTATCCTATGCGCTACATCACTAGACCTATGCACTAATGTGCTTTATCTACTAGAACAGTCATTCTATGTGCTACTTCAGTCTTCCTATGTGCACAAACATTTCAAAATTTGAATTCAAAGAAAAATGGAGGGAAAACAAAATGCACGAAATATGAGGTGGTTTTCGAGGTACTCACCGGAGGTCTGT
This sequence comes from Sequoia sempervirens, assembly GCA_007258455.2. Classification (NCBI taxonomy): domain Eukaryota; kingdom Viridiplantae; phylum Streptophyta; class Pinopsida; order Cupressales; family Cupressaceae; genus Sequoia; species Sequoia sempervirens. The sequence continues at coordinate 23,868 of VDFB02301694.1, read as the reverse complement.
ACGCTATTGGATGATTGTGCCACCTGACCTGCTCAAACCAGTGCGTGTGGTAAGGGATCACCATTCTGCTCCAAAATACTAGATCACTCTCACTCACAAGTTTTCAATTTTCCAAATGCTCAAATGAAATTTCTAATCAACTTTTTAACCTTTTAAGGTTAATTAAGTGGCATTTTATGGGGTTGTTTTATTTTTATTTTTCAAAGGGTCCTTAATTTATCAGATCATCACCTACTAGCTTATATATCATTTTTCAGGAGATAAATCATTTTTGGGGCATAAAATTTTGAGATCATCATCAAATCATTGAAAAATCATCAAAATTTTCAAAAATTCCAAAAAATCCTAAAAATTCAAAAATTCACCAATTTATCTCCCAAGGGGGCATATATCAATCATCATCTAAAAATCAGTGTCTAGGGAATCGAAGAAAAAAAATCTCAGTATCGGTATCAAATTTTTCTTTGAAGCAACATTTAAACACATTACTTGAAAGAGGGGAAAAATTTATACACCTAAAATCAGTCAAGACATTTAATTAATTAAATACTAGTTATTTAATTAATATTCGACTATGTTTAAATAAATTCTCAATTTATTTATATAGTTCACCCTTTTCTAATTTTCCAAATCTAAAATCATATTCTTCTAATTTAATTAAATAAAAAAATTTCCATAAGCTTGTTTTATTTAATTAAGTTTCATTAATCCCAGATTAGGAATTCAGGCACATGTCTACAACTTTTCATGCCACCTCACCAAGGTCACATGAAATTAAATAATTCTAATTTTTAATTAGAATTATCTTCAAACACATGTATTATTCCTCACACACTTCTTCAACAAACTTTCAAACACATGGTCTTTCTCTCACACACTTGATTCTTCCATCCATTTGGCATGTTGTCTTTGGTCAAGAGATTCCTCCATCCATTTGGCACATTGTCTTTGGTCAAGGGGACACCTTCTTGATTCTCTTCATCTCCACCGTTCATCCCCCTTTTTTGAATCTAGACCATCGATCGTTGCCACATCACAAGATGTTTGTAAAATCCTATAAATACAACCCTTTTCCATTGTATTTCGCATCCCACATTCAAGTAGAGTTATCATGTAGGAATAGCTTTGAGCATTGGAGCATTTGGAGTCTTATAGTTAGAATCATGTTTTTCTTTGTAGTTGCATATAGAATCATGTTTAGCTTCATATTTAGCATTGTAGAATCATATGTTTCTTTATAGTTGCATTTTATACCACACTTTTCTTTATAGTTGCATTTTATACCATACTTTACTTTATAGTTGCATTTTAGATTAGTATATTCATAGTTAGCATTTGAGCATATGCATAATCATCCTAGCTTCATATCATAGCATTTACATTGTATAATCTAACACCATTATCCATTCATCATAATATTCATTATCATTTTCATCATATAGTTTCATGTAGGAACTTAATTAGCTTGCATGTTGAATATTATCTCATTTCTCAAGTTGTCATTTTAACAACCATAGTGCACATAGATATCTGAGGGCCAAATGGTTTAATAAATCCTTGAGAATAGAGGACAATGAGACGTTCTTAAAATATTTGTTTGACTACAAAATAGAGTAGTTTATTTTATTCAAATCTTTGATATAATCCATTTCATTAAGGTTTTTGTTGATTTACTACCAATTCCCACATTTCACATACACACAATACCAATTGTTGAACATCTTAAATACTGAGAGGGGGGTGAATCAGTATTCCTTAAAACCAATCACATAAAATCCATTTAAGAATTATCATAAATCTGACTGAATTATCAGAGGAAGACATGAAATCAAAACAAATCATTAACACACATGAAGACCAAAATTTTACGTGGAAAACCCAAAATGGGAAAAACCACGATGAGGATTAACTCACAATATAATATATCCAAATATAGAATATTGCAAGGTTCACTACCAGGACTCATTGTCCTTGAAAGGCTCATTGCCTGAATACAAAAGGATGTCTAATTGCCAAGATACAAAAAGTATGGCTCACTGCCAAGCGGGTGATCTGATAAAATTGCACCTTCCCTATGCTAGAGTTTAGTTCCGGTGAAGCACAATGCATGAGTAACTCACTCAATTTCTCATCTATACAATTCACACATAATCATTTTCAACTTTTTCCATGCGAACATTCTTCTCTCTTCCTTTCTTTTTCACCACACACACCCCATCAAATAATTTCATGCATATATGTATCTGTGTCTATTTTTCTTAATTAGGTCGGCCTAATTAAAGAAACATTAATTCAAAAACTAACTTTTTGGTATGGACCTAAGATAGATCCCTTTAATATCAATATGTAGTTAGGTCAGCCAGAGTCAAGCCAAGACTCCAAACATATGTATACTCCATCAAACATGGAGCACAAAAACTTGTTAACTCATTGAATTCTCCCTTGGAAATCATCAAACTAGTTATCTTCGACACCGCGCGATATGATAATCAATTATGAGGAAATACAGAATCTCCCACAATAGGGTGCAGGAGGAAAACTCACTGAGGTTTGCAGAGTATAATACTGTCATTCATATCTCCCAAATACCTTAACATATCATCATGAAACTCCAAGGTAGAATGCATCTTGTAGGCTCAAACCTATATACAAAATCCTGTAAATATATCTTTTACTGAGATAGAATCTTGACCAAAATATCGAATCAACAAGCATTCATAACTGGAGGAGCAAGATTCTAGCAATCAACAAAAATTCCATTATCTATTGACATCAATGACAACCTATCAATTTCCAACACCATCAACGCCTCAACCCAAAGAACACAAGATTCCTCCATGGCTATGAGATGTTAAACATCATCAAATAGTTTCCATGAAAATGTGAAAGAACCCTTCTGCAACAATAGGATCTAAGAGTCCCTCCTAGTAACATCTACAACACAAGAGGATTATTCATTCATGTTCACTGCTAAATCTCCCATTGAACTATGACAACTGAGCTCTCCAAGAATCATGACCAAACATCTGCTAATATGAAAATTCTCTAGGTCCACACATCAACATTTCCATCTGACAACAATACCAAGTGGCACCAAGATCTCCAAACCAAGCAAAAAATACCATCACTATCAAAAGCTTGCACAAAACTGTGTATCCAAGCTATTCATGACATCATGATACACATGCTATAGGTCCCCATAACTGACCATCCAGGTACCCAACATCATCCATCCTCTCATCTCAAAGACCCTACACCAATGCACAAGTGACAACAGACAAGGCCAGCTACCAATTCTACATCAACATTGAATCAACCTCATGGATATAAACAGTCCACTTCTGAGTTATCCCACTGCAATCAATAGGTTGTACACACCTACAAAACTACATAACTCATAGATCCAATCAATATACCATGCAAACTGACTATCACACTGGAAACTACAAAACTCAAATCTCAAGGAGAATAACCGTGTAGACAACATGAATCAAATACCAAATCAAGTTCAAATCCAATTTGCCAATCATGTCCACAATGAGCATCACATTCAAGGAAACCACCAAGCATCACCACAGAAATGTTGAGTTACTAATCACGTACCAACACTCCCATGCAAAGAAATCATCTCACCTCCTCACACCATGCACAAAGCATGCATGCAAAAATTAAACTATCTCATCTAGTAACACCCCAAATGCTAGAGTTTAGAAAAAACTTAATTGCAGCTTCACAAAACCACAATTTTTTTTTTTTTGCCATGCAAAACCTACAAAACCACTGTGTTTGAAAAAAATCCATGTGTATCCACACCCACTTCACATCTAGAAGACTCAAAAGTATGAAATAAAAAACACCATAACAATTAAACCAAAATAATGGATTATCATAAATGAGAATAACCATAGATTTTTAGGAAAATCTATTAAACCCTCAGATCCAAAGAACATGAATCTGAGCCACACAAGTACAAAGCATCCATCAAAGGAAAAAGTAGTTCAGGAACTCCAGACTCATTTCAAGGAAGCTCCACAACCACCAACATGCACATGCATTTGAGGGAGACAAGCTATTGCAGAAGCTTCCAAATCATCCAATTATCAACTCCATAGCCTACATGCAATCGGGGTAACAAAAACAATGCCTTCCAATACCAGGAAGAAGCACCCAACATAAGCACATTACTCCATGGTTGAATAACAACCAAAAATTCTCCATATCATCATAGAGCCTCTCACATAGACACCCAACATGAGAGCTTTGTTGCAACACAACCACAAAGCAAAGAAAATTTCATCCCATGCATCAAGATTGTTCTGCTATCAACTACAAGCTTCCTATCACATTAGTTCAATATGACCAACTCCATTTTCTCTGTCTTCACCATCCTTCAAGTTGTGAGTTGTCTCAAGAAACTAAAAAAATAAGCAAACAACTTCCACTCACAAAAGGATCAATCTTCAGTCAATTCCTTCAAATTTCCTCAAGCTTTCCAAACTAACAAATCTTCATAGAAGGAAAACCTAGAACCAGAAACACCAGGAATAAGGAAATCCCAAAACGATGGCTCTAATACCACTTGTAGGGAAATTTATTCATCTCAAAAAGAGCATCCAAGATCATTAGTTCCTTCAATAGTATTCATTTCTTTAGATTGCCTCAAAAACATGTACTACTATGTCATAAAGTGGAATTAGACATAGTTCATTTCCCAGCATTAATCCTTAGAGGAAAGTTAATGCAATTTTTGATCTTTCAAGATCAACCAATTTCAACAAGCATTAAATAGATTTAATAAATAGAACCATTAAACATGAAAGATGGAACAAAAGACATGAACACAAATATTTATGTGGGGAAAACCCTTTCGGTTAAAAAACCCACACTCCAAAAACATAGATTCATTGTATTATTCAACAAAAATGTAAACAATTACAATACAATGCAGGCTCTAAGCCTCTGCATGGATATTTACATCATGCTATATGGAGATAGTCTGATAGCATAACCCCTCTCAAACTTGGTCACTCTTCTCATCTGCACTATGACATTCATACACACTTCTTAGGCATTCCAGGAACCGATCATTCCACCTTCAATACTAGTTGAGCATCACTAACGAACTTAACTGTCATTAGCTCCACTGTCGTCGAAGTTGTATTGAAACATCATAGAGACTTCAAATCTCGTCTCCTCAAAAACTCATAATCACTCCAACATGCCTATCATTTCATCCTCTACCAACACCTTGCACCTTGCACCGAGATGTCACAGGGACACCCAACATTGTCCTGTCGACATGACAAAGTCTCACCGATGAAGCATGTAACATTAACTGAGTGGTCCCCACCACCTACGTAGCATCCATGTCACCACTGTATAGTCAACATCATATTCCATGCAGACTGGTCCTACCTTAGTGGTATACTGTGGTTCCTCTCCATCGACACTTCAAGGGGACTATAATCTATGTCCCAGTGAAGTCATCCACCCCTACCAACAACAGTCCCCAGCCTAGCATCAGGTTATCAAGGTCACTACTTAGAAGCTCCCTCTAACAATGCAATTTTAGCTCGATGTAACTTCTTGACAATCGTCAAAATTTCGAAGGGACCATCAAGAGACTCCCTTTGACATTGACTTGTCTCGCCAATGGTACTTCTACACTAATAAAACACCCTCCATCGGGATATCAAAGAGACTTGATTCAAGGTTCCATCAACATAAGACTGTTCGCCCGATGAAGGAATTAAACACCAACCCACAGAGAGCTTGTCATGGCAGTAAGTTTGAGGCATTCTTCCTCAACAATTTTAAGCATGAAGAATGACAAAAAGTTTGGAACAGATAACTAATAACTATTATATTACCTCAACTTCAAGACAACTATGATGATTGTGTTGCACATTCTTGTCCACTTCATCATGATCACTATCAATATCGACATCTTTGTTGGCATCATGAAGGCATTTTTGTTTTCCTATAGCTTTGATAAAATTTCTCTACATGTGGTTTAACCATCGTGTAAAAACATATACAAATCATTCAATAGTCAAGTAAAGTATGCAAGCTACAAATTTTTCCAAAAGAACATTTTTTGGATCACTCCAACAATAAAGAAACTGGGTTGGACTCTCCTATGCTCAAATTTCAATAATCTACATATTAAGAGGCATTTGTATACAAAATTGCCAAATAAGAAGAAATGAGATATGTAATCAGGGCTAAAATTATCGAGGTTAAGCAATAAAGCATATAAATCAAACCCTAATAAACAATGAAGCACAAATAAGCATAAAGGCATAAAATATAAAGCAATATTACCAAATAGTCTTCATAACACCATTGATTCGCCTTCATTGCACTTCTCCATTTTGCTTGAATATGATAATTTCCCTTAGATTTTTGAGTATGCAAATAGGCCTAATGGCAATGAAAAAGCAAAATATTGAAGATTCTAATTGACTATGGATGCACTTGACTTGATGTTGATAGACTTGATAGCAAGCTAGTAAGATAGCATAAGCTTATGTAGGTATGTCACAAAATGACAATGACAAGGTCTTTTATAGGAAAGACAATTTTAAATGAAGGGATAGGATTGAAAGGTTAATAATCAATGGCCAAAAATTAAAGATGTAGTATGGAATAGGGTTAGGGAAAATGATACGGATTGACAGTTAGGATTAAATTATAAATAATTTAATCAAGGGTGGAGGTTAATTGAGATATGGATAGATAAGGATTGACATGGATAAAGAGGTGAGAAGAAATCAAATAATAAAAATTATTTAATTTAGGTGGCCAATGAAAATTAAATAATTAAAAATAATTATTTAGTTATAGAAGCATGTGAGAAAGGGAATCTTTTTTAATTAAATAATGATTTAATTCAAAATTCAAGAGAGTGGACCAAATTGAATAAATAAAATTTATTTAATTTATGAAAAAGAGGGTAATGAATAATTAAATAATTAAAATGATTATTTAATTAAAGTGGAAAGTGACATAAAAAATAAAATAAATAAGAATTTATTTAATTTTAGAAAGAAAGGGACTTAATTAGTGACATAATTAAATAAATTTAATTTAATTAATTAATCAAGGAAGAATAAAGATAGAAATGAATTAATTAAATAATTAAAATTATTTAATTAATAGAAGACTTATGACTTAGAAAATAATTAAATAATTAAATTTATCTAATTATCAAGAATGACAAGGTGGACAATGATGAAGAAATTAGGAGTCGCGGGCCTAAGACAATTTGTAATGTCTAGATTTGGCCCCTCTTTGATACAATACAGTTATCGTGTTGTGCTAAAGAAATTCAGTCAAAACATGCCCCAGTGTGGACAGGGTAGCTCTATGCCCCCTTGGAAAAATTTACAAATTTTTTAAAAAAAAATAAAAATTTGAAATTTTTTTTGAAAAGTCAAATTGATAGTTAGGAATGCCATGGTGATGAAAGAATTAAGTTTCAAGACCTTTGGGATAGCCAGAATAAATTTTGAGACCTCTGACAGAGTGCATCCAGTACAAACCCTAGTCAAAACCCTAATTTTGAGAAGGTATAAATGGAAAATTGCTAGGTCGTGCAGACCTTCAAATGACCGGAGGGCGCAGGAGAGCCGGTAAGTGCCTACAAACCCACTATCAATTTTTGATTTCACACATTTATAGGTAGTAGAAAATTTTAGCAGTCAATTGTCTCACTTCCGGTTCACCGCAAGTGATATCGAGAATGACGCAATTCCCTGCGAAACGACACAAGTGTTAGGATCACGCCTAGGATAGGTTTAGATTTCAATTTTTGCAACACAATTGACCTAAAACGATACATGTGTAGTTTACTAATATGCAACTGCGAATGTGTGATGCATTTGACTAGGAAATGACGCATTTGAGTAAGAAATTATGCAATAGATTAGGAAATCATGCAAATGGTTTAAATAGCTACAATTGAGAGGGGGTTTTATGCAATTGAACCCTTGTGATGCATCTGCCAACTCATGCAACACAATTTATTTAAAGCCATACATATGAAGCCCATACGACACAATTGAGATTGTGTGACGCAATTGTTATATTGTACGATGCAACTGGCTATTAATAAATTTTCCCTAGGTTAGGATAAAATTTCTCTTGCAACTTGTGTCCAATAGATTTGACTAGGATTTTTTATTGATGCAATGCTTGTACTTGTGACCACAAGCGACACTAGATCCCATCTATACACTAGATTCGAGACCTACTACCTACCGGCTATGAGACCAGTTGACCAACACTAAAAAGTGTAGGTTGTGGCATCTTGGATTGTATCATGTGATATTCATGCCCATCATTAGGGAGAATAGGAGTATGCTAACTGCACGCACAGAGAGATGGCACTCATAGACATGCTCTTTTCATCTACTAATAGCCGAGGTGACAGTCACCCTTGAGGGCATGCACAGGATTCTACGACTGCCTATTTGGGGAGAGTGGGTCAAATACGACCCTGGTTGCAAATATCAGGCCCTTTTGGAGTACTATGTTTATGAGGATGTTAGAGACTTGGGGATAGATCAATAGGAGATTTGATGGGAGACTTTGGCAGAGAGATACGAGCGGTTCGATTGCATTTTGTGTACAATGATCATCTAGGTCATCATTCCAAACCATCAAGGACATGGATTCCTAGTTAGATGGGGCAAGATGCTAGTGGAGATGGTAGCGAGAGACACATTGTATGCATGGGGGCCCTGTTTGCTTATTATGCTATATTTTCAACTGCATGATATAGCTTACAGAGATGGACATTCTATGAGTTGTGGGGTTACACTACTTATGGTATGGGCCTAAGAGCACATTGACATGTTTCGTCCACCAGTTGGTCTCCAACTGGGGGCCAACATTCCATATGTTTACATGTAAAGAGGAGTAGTGACACAAACCCATGTCAGGGATGTGGGCTATTGGAGGCATGGAATTAACACCCTTTTCAGTTTCATTTGGAGGTCGTGGAGATATTACACCTAGTGGCCAAATGAAGATCAGCATATTCCATGGTGCAGGCAGCAAAGGTATCTGATTGGACAAACAGTCCAATCACAACACAACATAGAGATGTACTTTCCAGGTTGGGTCCTCAGACAGTTTGGAGAGCAGCAAGGTATACCACAAGGTTTTGCAGAGCTTGTGAGATCATACAAAGAGGTGGCACAGTGGGGGCTAGTGATACCAATGAATACTATAGAGCAAGACATTGATGGATTGTAGGTCGTGCAGTAGGTATGGAGAGGGGGTCCAATAGATTCAAGGATGACAGCTGAGTATGACACATGGTGGGCATCCCATAGGCCAGTGCCATTGACCTATCTCGAAAAACCAACATCGATGGTCCAGCGAGGTAGGGACCCACGAGATTAGAGAGGTGGAGGATGGGGATGAGGAGATGGAGGGAGAGGAGGAGACAGAAGACAAGGAGGTGGGAGGGGTGATGATGGTGGGGATGGGAGAGGTGGAGGTTGAGGATGGAGACACAAGGTAGGGAGGTGGAACAAATCACTATCTCCTATCAAAGAGGAGGGAGAGGAGGAGAGATAGGAGGAGGGGAGACAAGAGGAGGCTATGGTTATTAAGGAGGGACAGTAGCATGTCAAGGCACCAGCTCTAGAGGTAGGGTAGCATGATATGATGGTGAGGCCAGTAGCAATGGAGGTGGAGCAAGTAGAGGGGGAGAGGTAGGATGATGAGAAGGATATGGGTGAGGCCGAGTGTATTCTTTGAGAGAGGATAGTTGTAGGAGGGGACAGGTTAGAGTATGTGCCTGTCAAAGATAGGGAGGAGGGTGCGGGCCAAGGACTATAAGATTTGTGGGCCATGGTGTAGGCCTTGGAGGATAAGTTGAGGACATTACAAGTGGAGAGAGATGGACTTCATATAGAGCGAGACACTCTATAGGCTGAGAGAGATGTTACAATGATCAGAGCACAATAGGTAGAGCAAAGGAGTTTGGATTTTATTGCCACTTGTAATAGGTCATCACTAGATATGGTTTAAGAGGTTGGCAGGGCTAGCAAGAGAGAGTAGTAGTACTGAGACCTTTATGAGGCCGAGGTACCACCTGAGCATAGGGAACCCAACACATTTGAGGCATTAAGCAGTGGACAGTCCCATAGCAGGGGAAAGAGCAGTGGGGGAGTCTCAGGACCGACATGGACAAGTCCCTATGACAGGCCACCATCAAAGTGCAAGCCATCAGGGTCACCACATCGATCACCCTCTAGAGAGCATGGCAACTCAGGCTAGGGCCTATTTTGACTTGTATCATGACACTTGTATTTTGTCCATCAAGCTTGTGAGCCCTATTTTGAGATGCATTTTGGCATTGTAATGTGACACATTTTGAGCGATATGATAGATGACATATGATTTTTGGCAGTGATTACATGATGTGCAGTTTATTATGATTATGCATTTATTATGTCATGGATGGTTTATGTTTTTATGATGTTTATGCAATCTATATTATAATGCAATGATTCTATGTGTTGATGCCTTTAATGTGATCTCTAGATGATGGATATACATTTTATTTTTATGATGTTATGGATGTCCTATATATATGCCATGTGATGCTTATGATTATGATATGTGATGTCATTTTTATGTCTATGCGATGCAAATATGTTTATGCAATATGATAAATGGTCATGGATTATGACTATGAATGCTTATATGGATTATAGTTATGAATGCAATGGATGCTTAGATGGATGCCTATATTCCTATATGCCATGGATTATTTTTTTATTTTCTGATGTAATATATATGGTTTAATATGTGTGGATGATAATGACTATATGGTGTTTCTCACATGATTATATATGTAGGATATGTGTTTTTGTGTGTCACAGGACATTGTCAAAATGGAGATGGAAGAAATGTTAGTGCAAAAGACATGGATGTTAGCATAGAAGAAGAACTTCAATATTTTTCCAAATACATAATTGGCCTTGCATTTAATCATCATTGGGTGGTAAAATGAAACAAATGGACAACAAACACCATGGTATGTGTAGACACCTAAAAATGGTCTGGGGAATCTAATTAATTAAATATGATTTATTTGATTAATTAATCCTAAATTCATCTACTTAGTAAATAAATAGAAATATTTATTTATATTAAGTTCACTATTAGTTCTTCTATCTTATCATATTTCGCTCTTAATTAAATAAACAAAACTAAATACTTTGTTTTATTTAATTATTATCAGTATTATTTCTTCTATACTTTATCCATTAATTCTATCTTAAATTAAATACACAACTTCAATACTTTGTGTTATTTAATTATCTTATCACATTTCTTCTTAATTAAATAAAGATATCCTAAAATCTTTAATTTAATTATCATATTCTTTCTATTTTAATTTAATAAACAACTTCTATAGTTTGTTTTATTAAATTATTTATCTTTCTTTTTGCTAATTTAAATAAACCAAAAATATTTAAATAATGCATAAATAAAATCCCTCTAATCACTCACCAATAAAATTAGATTATTCAAATCTAATTAATTTAATTGGCATTCACGGGAAGAGCCTCGAGGACAAACCTACAGGCAATCCTCTCAATCTTCTGCCTCAAATCTTTCCTCTCATCTTGCCTAGTGTTTTCATGGGGAGGAACAATCCTCCATGATCAGCTCCACCTTCTCATCTCATACCATTCAAAATCTTCAGATTTAATCTCAGCCACTGTTGTGTTACCCCTGTGCAAATGTGTTGCTGGAAATCTATATATACAGCCTTATGAAGCATCAAAATGATTCGAGAATTATCATCTTTTATGAAAAATTACTCTAAAGGAATTAGAACTCAAGCAACCAAGCAATCATAATCATTTAGCATTAGCATTTTAGTATCATAGCATAATGGCATCAGTAGATTTCATATCACGGCAACATCATAGTTTCTTTTTACTGTAGCTTTCATCCATCAGACTTCATTTACAGTAGCATCATATCATCTAGAATTCATTAGCAATCATAACATCATTGCATTTAGCATCCACTCCATTCTCTAGATAGGAATTTTAAATAATTACGGTGCTTACAAATCTGAGAGCTTCTGTAATTTGATAAATCTTTGGAGATAGGAGACAATGAGACGCTTTCAGGCTTTTCTGTGTTTTAAATTAGTTTAATTCATGTTTAATCTTGATACAATGTTTCATTAAGAGGTGTATTTAATTGTATTTAGTTTACATTTTCCACACTTACAATATGATGTAGACCAAGGTGTGCAAGGTCATCCACTTGCAAAATAGATAGTCATAGACAAGGAATGTATTGACTCATACTAAAAGGAAAAGTTGCCCTAGTATTTTTGCTAAAACAATCCACAAACAACAATCAAAGAAAAGAGTCATGAGACATCATCGCTTCTCTAAATCCTTCATGAGACATCCTCGAGGAATCTAGTAACTTGACTCACAAACAAATCAAGAAAGATAAGACAAAACATACCATAAATTCAACAACCATTTAGAATGTTTTCCAAAATATGATTGTTTGAAGTTTAATTGACTGGGTGACTGACGGGTTGATTGTTTGACGAAGCTCAGTTTTAGGAAGGAAAAATTATGTATAAGATGTCAAGTTTGGTTTCATTCATGTGACCACCTATATAAGGAAAATGATAAATTTTGATAATGACAATGTCTGGTTTCAGGAAGGACACGTCCTGTATAAGATATAAGTTGGTCCTGTTTGACGGTTTGATGTTGGTTTGGTATTTTGTTGATTGTTTTGATGATTTGCTTGTTTTCACTTGATGACTTGTTGGCTTGTTGTCTTGTTGATACGTGACTTGTTTTATGTTTTGATCACTACTTTTGTCTAGGTTGACAATGTCCAATTTATCATGACTAACTTGAAAAACCCTAAAGGACCAACCTAAGTGGCCTCGAGGGCTCATCGACAAATGAACTTGCCTATATAACAATGCGTAGAGACCTCGTAGTTCGACATGACATGACTTTTTTTTAATTACAAAGGAATGAGTCATGATTTTATTCGATAATGCTAAAAGGACTGACCCAATGCCTCAAGGGCACATCGACAAATGTCGTTTCCTATGTTTAGTCACAAAGGAAACATAGTTCGACAATGACACAAACTAACATGACTGACTTCTAATGTTGTTTTTGGGCTTTTTGGAGGTTATCTTGATGTTTTTGTGTTTTTTGACATGTTTTATTTTTTTTGGATTTTCCGGTTTTATGATTTTTTTGTCTTTTTGACATAGTGACCTCTAATAGCAATTGTTGGGTCCAATAACGACATAGGTTAAGTATTTTCCCCTAGTTGAGTATGAGACCAATATATTAGGAGTTAAATAGGAAAATTCATGTAGTAGATGGATATGGATGGTGAAAGGACACATGGCATCAACTGTTAAATGAAACGAGGCTTTATTATGGATGATGTGCAAAATGTGAATGATGGGAAAAGTTAGATTAGAATGATGGTAGATGACGAATCAACAATCAACTACACATGGTGCCTATTTTCCAGGTTTTCACCATGGTACTTATCTAAAGCACCACCAAAGTGGTTTTCACTATTGGATGAATTATTTCTCTTTACTATTTTTTTGAATTTTTTTTCTATGTTACCAAGATGCCTGTTTGCCAAGTTTTCATCAGGGTAGCAATTTTTTTGATTTTTTTGTTTTTTGTATTTTTATGGTTATGACAAGACTTTCAAAATCTATGTGTAGAATTTACACAGATGTAGACTATTGATTGGTTCTAACAAAGGTTCACCTTTAGGAGTGGAAAGTTGGTAAGCTCCTAATCCAAAGACTGTTGTGATAATATAGGTACCCAACCCATTTGTCTTGAAATTTCTTGTCTTTTCTCATTATGTTTGGTATTTCGGATTCTCTATTAAGACCAAGTCACCAATATTTTTTGTCTCCGCTCATCTAGAAGTTCCAACTCATGTAGCCTTGATACTCGATATTCCTCATCATCAATATGCCCTTGCATAGATACCCTTAGGGAAGGAAATTCGACGTCAATAGGTAAGATAGATTTGGAACTAAATACTAGGGAATATGGAGTGGTGCCAGCGGGAGTACGAATGTTGGTGTGATAGGCCCATAAGACAAGATTAAGTTGAAAGTGTCAGTCATGGCCGGTGTCATTGACTATTTTTTTAAGGATTTGAAAGATGGTTTTATTTGATGTCTTGGCTTGTTCATTACCTTGTGGGTAGTGTGGAGTGGAGAAATGGTGTTGGATGTGGAACTTCTGACAAAGGTGGCAGACTTCTTGTTTTTTGAATGGGTGACCGTTGTCAATGATAATGGACTGAAGGACACCACACCGACAAATGATATAATTGAGGATAAACTTGGAAATTTGTTTGTCAATTATGTATGTCATAGGGATAGCTTCAATCCATTTAGTGAAATGTTTAGTCATGGTAATGATGAATTTATGTTCATTGGAGGAGGTGGGATGAATCTTACCTATGAGGTCGAGTCCTCATTGGGAAAAGGGCCACAATTACATTATCGAGTGCAATTCTTGTGTTGGTGCACGTATCAGGTCTCCATGGATCTGACACTATCGACATCTCTTAACAAAGTGATAAGAGTCTTTTTCCATTATAGGCCAATAGTAACCAGCTCTCATAATTTTTTGAGCTAAGGTTAAACCACTAGAATGGGATCCACATATACCCTCATGTACCTCACACATGGCCACTTGTGCTTCTTTGACATTGATACATCACAACAAGGTATTGTCTATGGAACGTCTATAAAGGGTTTCACCGATGATAGCATACTTGGAGGCTTTGCGAATAAACATCCTACATTGGTTAGTAAAGAGGTCAAGGGAAATGGTATGGTCATGGAGGTAGTCATATATGTCTTGGTACTAGGGGGATTGGGACCAAAAATTTCACAAACCATCTCAGATTCACGGATATAAAAGGAAAGGATCAACAACTATTCTACCAAATACTCAAATTGAGGCACGTTGTTTGGTATGTCCAAGAGAGAACCTATTGTAGCCATGGCATATGTTGCTTTATTTTGAATGTGGGGTACCTGATGAAAGAGGATGACACAAAAATATTGTCTGAAGTTGTCTACCATCTGCTTGTAAGGTGTTATATTTTCATCCTTGGTGTCGTAGTCATCATTGACTTTTCAGATTACCAATTGAGAATCGTCATATACTTGCAAGTCCCTGATCTTCCATTTGATTTCCATACGAAGTCCTATGAGAAGGGCTTCATATTCCACTATGTTGTTTGTACATGGAAAGCCAATTTTGAATGACTTAGGAATAGTGTCACCTTGAGGGGTAAAGAATAGTATGTTTGCTCCAGAACCATGGTTTGTGTGAGATCCATCAAAGTACAGATTCCATGTTTTCACATCCATGGTGAAGATGGATTCATCTACAAAATCAAAGGCTAATGGGTGATCATCCTTAGTTGGTGCATTTCCCAGTTGGTCTGCAATGACTTGTCCTTTTATTGCTTGTCTTTCAACATACTAAATATCATATTCACTAATTATCATGACCCACTTAGCCAATCATCTTGTCAAAGTTTCTTTGTTGAGAAGATATTTCAATGGGTCTATTTTTGTGACCAATTTTGTCTGATGGTTTAGCATGCAGTGCCTTATTCATTGAGTAGCAAAGACTACCTCAAGACAACCACATTCTATTGGACTATAATTTAGCTCATAACAAACCAAGGTGTGACTGATGTAATATACTACTCATTCACGACCTTCTTCATCATTTTGTCCAAGTAATGCCCCCAATGAGGATGTTGCCAAAATATATAGGATGAGATGTCTCCCATCGACGAGTAGCATCAATACTATTGTTGCTAGCAAGTAATCTTTGATTTGTTGAAAGGCTTCTTGACATTTTTTTGTCCATATGAAGGGTACACCTTTTCTGAGAAAATGTTGGAAGGGATGTATCTTGTCAGCCATCTATGTTGTGAGTCATCTAATGGATTGGAGTCATCCTTGAAGTATTCATAGTTGACTTATATTTACTAGTGGAGGCATGTCCATTATAGCTTTGACTTTTTTTGGGTCTACTTCAATGCCTCATTTGGAGACTATGTAACCTAATAATTTTCCTGATGTTACACCAAAAACACACTTTTTGGGATTGAGTCTCACTTTGTATTCTTCCAGTCTCTTGAAGATCTTGTCCAGGACTTGCAAGTGGTCACCTCGTGTCAATGATTTTTCTAGTAGATCGACCACATAATCTTCCATTATAGTATGCATCAAGTCATGAAATATTATTTTCATGGCCCATTGATATGTTGCTCTGACATTCTTAAGTCCAAAAGGCATGACATTCCATCAATAAGTTTCCCATGAAAAAATGAAAGTTGTCTTATGTTGATCTTCTAGTGCTATTATGATTTGGTTATACCCTGAGAAGCCATCCATGAGTGATAACATTTCATATCCTATTGTCAAGTCCATGATTATGTCAATATTTGTTTGGTAAAGGAAAGTCATCCTTAGGACATTCCTTATTTAAGTCACGAAATTCGATGCAAATTTGGATCCCACCCATTGTCTTTGTCACTAACACGAGGTTGGAAATCCATTCTACATAGTCAATAGACCTGATAAAGCCAACATTCAATAATTTCTATAGTTTAGCTTTGACCAATAGAGCAATTTGCAGATGCATTTTTCACCGGTTTAGCATCTGGGTATAATGGAAAATGGGTTAATATCAATTCAAGGCCTTACCCAGGCATGTCAGAATAGGACCAAGAAAAGCTAATTTTTCATTTTGTAAAGAATGTGTTGAACTCGAGTTGCTCGAGTTGCTTTGACTCTATTAGGGATTCTGCAAAATGAATAATTTTGGGAATTTCTTTTGTACCAATGTTGACTTCCATGGATTTTTCAATGAGCATTAGGGACTTCTCTTGGGTAATGGGTAGAACATCCAACCCTCCATCCTTAGGTGCCTTAGAGAGGTTTTCACCCTTGGATACGTCCTTTCTTTTTACTTTTTCATGGTCTAAAGGTGCCTTTCGATTTTCACTTAGAGACTCATCATTTATTTTTTCTTTTTTTTCCTTATTATTTTTACTTTTGTGACTAGAGGGGTGGAAAAACTACCCAAAGTATGCCATACAATCCAATTAAATGATAAATCTAGCCTTGTAATCACCACTAGGAATTCCTTCTCTCAATCCCATGAACTCAATAATTGCTTCGTCATTCTTGAATATATCTAAGATGAGCAGTTCTTGTTGGTCCCAATCGATGAGTTGTGGGTAGACTAAGGGAATTCCATCATCAATATTTTCAAGGTTTAGTACAGATATGTAAAGACAAAGTTGTTGTTAAGGTCTCGGTCATGGTATCAGATAGGTCAAGGTCAGTGAAGAATTTGTCTAGTTCGTAATCACTAGTTGTACAAGAGTCCCACTCCTATTCATTGGAATTAGTTGTACCATAGTAACATTCTTTGAATGACTCGGCAGACATCTCAATAGCCCTAGACGCATTCAATTCCTCGCTTAAAGGTATCGTGGTACTAAGAGTGCCAATCTCAATCGATTTGAACCCTAACCCTAGACCTTTTGGTCGATTAGACATGAACAAAGGTTTAGTCATTCCACTTTTGTTTACTCCAAGTCCACTATGTCCATCATAGCCTTTGTCGTACATGATCTTGAACCTTTTCCATACTATTTTGTAGGTATTTCTGCAAGTGGAGGAGGTTCCTCATTGTCTTCTCTATAAATCCAGGAGATCATATCCTCTTCGTTGATTGTTTCTTTGCTTAACTCCCCCCATTTTGTGAAAGTAGTTGTGCAAGGCATGTGAATGGTGACCTTGGGTTGTCTTTTGTCTTCTACTAGTTTACCATATGACTTAGGAGTAGTGAGCTTGCTAATACAGTAGGATGTTTTCATATGATATTCTCTGTAACCTTTGTCTTGGACCTCAACCTTAGGATCAAAAGGTAGAGGTTTGGAGGTGGAAGCTTTAGATAGAGTGGAGGGGTTGATGTATGTTGCAAGTATGAAGAAGTTGTTGCAAGATGTTTTCATTGATGTCAACTGCTCAATTGGTTATCAACTGGTTGTTGTTGTCATTAATTTCATGGATGTAGGTTATTGGTTGTATATGTTGAGGATATTGAGAAAATTGTATTAAAGGAATATTGCAAGTGTTCAGCGGTTGCTTCGGGTTTTGATCTGAGATTTGCTTCTATGTGTGTGTGGTTTACATATGTTGATCATGGTTGTTGGAAGTTGTTATATCCAGATTCTTGGTTTATGATTCATTGTACAATGTGAGTTATGTTCACCAATTGTGAACTGTGGTTTTCTGTGTATCTAGCTGAGGTTTGGGAGAAATGTTGTTGGTCTGGATTTCCCTTTGGTTAAGTCTTATGACTTGCGGTTCTAGAGTTAAATTGTTATAATTGTTTTGAAGATAATTTCAGTATCTAGAAGGATTGTGCTTAATTGTTTTGTGTTTTACAATGGTTTGGTTGGCCTTGTCTTGAACACTACCTCTGAAATTGATGAAGTGTGTAGGGACCTATTTGGGTCCTCATCAAGCATGTGTTTAGGTTTCCCTCATTATAATTCTACCCTAGGATGTTTTGGCACCAACCTAATTTAAAATTAATAATGGATGGCCAACTCTGGATATGATTTAAAGTTGAAGATGGTATAAATATAGGATGAGTTAGTGGTGAAAGAAGTACACGAGAGATAAGTGTAAAGAAATAGATCAGTTAGATGTGAAGAAAACACAAATCAGTGGGTGTATGTGGTATGAGTGTGGCAAATCAGCATGAAGCCTAAATGTTGAGTTTTTGGATGCAGTGAGTTGAAAGTGAACTCTATCATTCATGCATTTCTACAAGTGGTTGAGTAAATTATGGTGGATTTCTCTATTATGAGATTTTCTTCTCTCTATAACATATCTCTTCTATCTTATTTGTATCTCTGTGGCAGTGAGCCCTCCTAGTGGTTAACCCTGTTGGACAGTGAGTCCTAATCCAAACAACGAGTCCTTGTTTTGGTAGTGATCCTTTTTCTCAGGCAGTGAGCCTTTTGTAATCATTTTTTATATTCTCTATAGTGTGAGTTAATCCTTGCCATGATTTTTCCCTCATTAGGTTTTCCATGTAAATTTGGTGTTCTATGTTTTTGTGATGGTTTCTAGTTTCTACACTTGCATTTAATGTTTAATCATTATAACAGAGTTAATAATTGTGATTGATCTAAGTTTTGATGAATGTTATAAAGGTTAAATTTGCTACAAATGATTCAACCCCCTCTTAGTTGTCTTGTTCAACGATTGGTATCAAAGCTTGGTTCCTTGGAGAAGAGCTTAACCACTTAAGGAAGGTCCAGGATGGCTAGCAGAAGTACTCATGATTATCTGAGATTCGATGGTACTAATTATGTTATCTGGAAAATACTGATGGAAGCATATTTGGAGTATTGTGGATACGATGTGGAGAAAGCCTAGAAGAATCCTTACACTCCTCCTACTAATGGTCTGAGTACGGCCAATGAGATCAAGGCACATGAAGCGAACAATAAGGTAAAGTACATTTTTAAGAATAGTCTTGTACATTCTAAGTTGATTAAAGTCCAAAATCTGAAGATTGCTAAGAAATTTTGGGATGCTCTGGAAAAGGCACATGAAGGTGATGAAAGGGTCAAAGAGGTGAAACTGCAAAATTTGGACACAGTTTGAGCTCCTACATATGCCTAAAGATGAGAATGTTAAAGCTTATGTACAAAGATTGGATGAGGTAGTAGCTGGAATGTGAGGACTTGGTACTACAATAGATGAATCCATAATTGTAAATAAGATTCTTAGAACTCTCCCTGATGCTTATAGTGAAAAAGTATGTGCTATTGAAGAACATATAGATTACAAGACTTACACTAAAGATCAATTGTTGGGAACTCTGACATCCTATGAGATGAGAAAGCTGAAATTGAGAAATGGATCCAAATCAGAGACTGCTTTTAAAGCTACAAAAGCTAAAGATCTTAATGAAGAAAATCTTGATGAAGTAGAAGCTAACTTTGTGAGAAAGATGAAGAAAGGCTCTGGAAATTATGAAGGTAAGTTACCCTTTAAATGCTTTAGTTGTGGAGGAATAGGTCATTATGCTACAAGGTGTCTGGAAAGAGCTAAGAGGAATAAACAAAGATATGAGAAAGAAAAGAAAGGTAAGAAGATCAATAGAGCATATTTTGTGAACGAGGATGCTAGTATATCTGATGAGGAATTTGATTATGGAGATCTTAATGACAATGAATGCTTGTTCTTGGCTATAAAATTTGAACCTACTTCTGCTAATTCTAAAAAATGGGTGAAGGAATGCCCTCCAAAGAATGAGAAAAATGAAGGTATTGTAATCTCTGCCCTACATGCTAAATAGGAAAAGAACTATTGGGTTGTTGAAATTGGTTGTTCACATCACATGACTGGTAATAAGATTAAGTTTCTTAAACTTGAAAAATATGATGGAGGCTTAATTATGTTTGGAGATGATACTGGTGCTAAAATTTGTGGGATAGGTTCAGTAATTTTTGATGGCAAGCATAATACTGATGATTTCTACTATGTCAAGGGTTTAAGGCATAATATTTTGAGTGTTGGAGAGATGTGTAGTAAAGGATATAATCTTGTCTTCGAGGATGAAAGATGTGAGATCGGGAAAGGATCCAAAACAATAATTGATGCTGGAAGGAAATATGAAGGAAATATCTATCAACTTAAGGGTACTGATGGATGATGCTTTATGACTCAGATTAATGACAGTTGGTTGTGGCATCAGAGAATGTGTCATATGAATTTACATAACTTGGCGAGGATTAGTGTAGTTTAGGTCATGAGAAATTTACCAAGGATTACAAAGCTTGTTAATGCTATTTGAAGAAATTGTTAGTTTGCGAAGCAAGCAAGAAACCATTACAGATCAAAGGAACAATCTACTACTGGACTATTGGATTTAATTCATATAGATCTATGTGGTCCTACAAGAGTGATAATTCTTCAAGTTTTCAAAGGTACTTTATTCTTTTTATTGATGATTATTCTAGATACACATGGGTTAAATTTCTTAGAGAGAAATTAGATGCATTAGATAGATTCAAGACATTAAAATCTATGGTTGAAAATGAAGTAAATTTGAGGATAAAATGCTTAAGGTCTGACAGAGGTGGTGAATTCACTTCCCATGAGTTTAATATTTTTTGTGAAGTGCATGGAATAAAAATATAGTTATCTGCTCCAAGAACTCCTCAACAGAATGGAGTTATTGAAAGAAATAACATAACAATTCAAGAGGTTGCTAGATCAATGATTACTGAGGCAGGTTTACTGAAATTTTACTGGAGAGAAGCTATTCACACTATTTTTTATGTATTCAATCAAGTTCAAGTAAGAGAAAATAGTACCAAAACCCCCTATGAGCTATGGTGTGGAAGAACTCCTATTGTTAAGTATTTGAATGTATTTGGAAGCAAATGTTACATCAGATGGGATGAAAAAAATTTGGGAAAGTTTGATGCAAGAAGTGATGAAGGTATTTTTCTTGGATATTCTACTAGAAGCAATGCTTACAGATGTTTTAACAAAAGACTAAGGAAGATTATAGAGGGTGCAATCACAATACTGTGTCTCACTTTTTTCCCAAGATGGACATTTACATCAATATTTTTAACTGAATCATCATCTTCTAAGACCTAAAGCAGCTAAACCATAAAGAATTTAATGATGATGTGAACTAGTGATTTGTGGCAATTTGTGTGTAGATTCTAAATATATTATTTTTCAAAATTTTCAAAATAAATCATGAATCTTTCAACGTCTCCTTTAATAACTGGTTTTAGACAGAAAACAACATATTCAAAAAGTAACGTTTGTGTCGTACAACATAACTTTTTTCCTATAAAGGATTAAATTCTAATTTTTGGAATATAGATTCTCAACATCAATATCTAGGGAAGGGATATTTTTTCATAATTTTTTATTGCATTTTTTTTAAATTAATTTTTGAAGTCACTATAACTATAATTTGGACATACGTGTGTGTCGTATGACCTAACTTTTTGTGTATATATCGAAATCCAATTTTTCTTTTATGGGTGAAACAAGGAAATCAATATCTAGGGAATGGGTATTTTTTGAAACTTTTTTACAATGGTTTACTAGTTTTCCACCTCTACATAGCAAAGAGCTTGATGTTCAGAGAAAAACCTATGTTTAGTAAAAAATAAAAAATAAATACATGATAAAATGAAAATGTATCAAACATATACTTGTTGCAAAGCTAGTTTCAAGGGCTACAATCTTTAAAAATATAATTTTTAAATGATGTTATTTAATTCCTCAAAAGGTAAAGAAAAAGTGGTTTTTTTCCAGCATTTTGATAGCTATGAAGGAGACTCCATTATGGGTATGATTTAATACTATAGGGGTTCTATCCAAGGGGGTTTGATCTAAGGGAGTCTTATCTATCCTTCTTCAATTAAAACCCTTTAGATGGAGCCTCTCAAGACTTAAATCATTAGTTTTCTAAAAATAGTTATTTCAGGCAAAAATCAGCACATCCCAAAAGTGAGACACAGTATTGTGGTAGCACCCTAGAAAGCACAAATGTCAAGGTTGATGAAGCAATGAAGAATTCAATTTATGATGATGGATGTGTATCTAATGAACCTGATTGCATAAGAATTGAAGAAGTTGTGGAAGAACGGGAAAAGGATGAGAAAGAGAAGTAGAATGAAGAAGAAGAAAAATAAGAAGAAGCTCTGGTAGTATCCCCTAAGACACTTAGATATGTGGAGAAGAATCATTCAAAAAATAAAATCATTGGAGACAAGACAAAAGGAGTATTCTCAAGAATCAGAGCTACTGTTGGTGAAGTAAATTTGTGTTTACTTTTTGAGATAGAACTGAAGACTATAAGTGAAGCATGTAAAGATGAGAATTGGATGGAATCTATGAAGGAATAACTTATGCAGATTGAGAAGAATCAAACTTGGGAATTGTTCCCAAGACCGGCAGACAAAAACATTATTAGATCAAAGTGGGTATACAAAAACAAGTTGAATGAGAATGGAGAAGTGGTCAGAAATAAAGCAAGGCTTGTGTGTAAGGGTTACTCACAAGTAGAAGGCATAGATTTTCAAGAGACTTTTGCTTCGGTGGAAAGAATGAAAGCTATCATAATATTCTTAGCATTTTTTGCTCATAGAGATTTCAAATTCTATCAGATGGATGTCAAGTCTACATTTTTGAATGGTGAGCTAGAAGAAGAGGTCTACATGGCACACCCGTAAGTATTTTGGTTGTCAAATCAACCAAATATGGTTTGCAGATTGAAGAAAGCTTTATATGGATTGAAGCAAGTTGCTAGAGCTTGGTATGCAAGTTTAGACAAGTACTTGATTCAACAAGGTTTCAACAAAGGTACGACAGATAGTAACCTATACTTTAATGTTGAAAATGACAAAATCTTGATTGTGATCGTATATGTTGATGACATTATTTTTGGAGGAAATGAAACTATGTGTAAGATGTTTGCATAAGAGATGCAAAAAGAATTTAAAATGTCTATGTTTGGAGAGATGAATTTATTTCTTGGGCTACAAATTAATCAAACAGGGAAAGGAATCTCTCTTTCACAGTCTAAGTATGCAAGAGAGATGTTGAAGAAGTTTGGGATGGATGGTTCCAAATCGGTATGCACTCCTATGGTGACTGGTTGCAAATTAGGTAAAGATGATGATTCACCTAAGGTTGATCAGAGC